>JAVJIF010022939.1:0-112492 GCA_038442645.1 Agave tequilana | reverse complement strand
TCGGTCGACCGACTACTGGTCCGGTCGACCGCCAGAGCCTGGCAGGGACAATTACAGGATTTAAAAACTGGTCTTTTTAACTTCAATTAAATCCCATAATCACATAAACTCCACAAAAATTAGTTCTTGTTATATCTTTGAAATACAAACATGTTTGTGTAAAAATCAACCATATTACAAATATTTTGAACCATTTTTGTGACTTGGAAAATTGCCTTAAACCAAAAACGGTATTTTCTTGAAACCAAACTTCTAAAGGAAAATATGGTTTTTTCTATAAACTTGTATAAATACAAAAACATGATATTGAAACAACTTGAAAGCATATTGTATATGGATTGAATCCAATATACATGAAAGATATATATATATATATCAATATTTTTGACATTAAATCCAAAATAAGTTTTGTTTAAATACAAAACCCAAATACATGAATAGATTATCAAAGTATGTTTTTCTAAGAATATGAAGCATGCATGTATATAGATCAAATCTAATATACATTCAACCATGTAAACTTGTTTTGATATAATTCTATTCATGAAAAACAAGATCGGTTAAACCGAAAACCAAAACCAATAAACATGAAATGTGTGTGTATTGTGAACTTGAGCATACCACACTATCTAATCTTTAACAATGGATCTAAACTAAATCTAAACTAAACAAACCGAAGCCTTCTTGTAGAACGCCGTCTCCAAGTTGACTCGATCCAAACGCGATTCCCCGAGCTTGACTCCAACAAGTGCTAGATATGAACTTTGACGCTCGAGCTCTTGAATCACCATGTGAAAGCTCCAAAACATTTTTGTTGAAGCTAATCACCTACTAATATACTGATTAAATATCTGAAACTAAATATCACAAGATTAATAGTAAACTATAACTACATGAGTTAATCATCATCAAAACTAGAGTGGAAGGCCTCTAGGCCAACAATCTCCCCCTTTTTGATGATGACAAAACTCATGAAGTTATATATGCATGGATTAAAGTTAAGCTTCAAAGAAGCTCCTCCTTAACTCATGCATAGCAATAAACAATAAGATATGCAATGAATGTTAAACATGAATATGCATAAACATGCATAAAAACAATAAAATAACATGCTCCTGATACCAAAATTTTAAAATAAATTACTTCTCCCATTTTTTTTAAAAATAAACATGTTTTTAAATACAATTGAAAATATAAACTTAAAATAAACATGTTCTTTAAATAATTACTCTTGACACCAATAAAAATTTCAATTGAAAGCTTATCAATAAAAGCAATAAAAGCTCTTGATACCAATCAATAAAAGCTTTTGATACCAATTGAAAGATAATCCATAAAAGCTCTTGATACCAATAATAAAAATTTTAATAAAGGTACTTGATACCAATAAAACAAAACAACAAAACATGTTCTTGATACTAATATCCATGCTCTTGATACCAATATCAACAAAACATAAAACAAACTCTCTTGATATCAATATGAAACAAACTTCAATTAATAAACAATAAACATGCATATATACTCAAATACTTCTCCCTCTTTTTATCAATCATCAACAAAGGGGATTAAAGTAGACAATAAAATAATGTTCTCTCCTTTTTTGGCCGAAACAAAAAAATCAATCAGGGTGAAATTAAAACAAAACATTATGATATCAATTGAAAAAAAATATATCAATTTAGTGCATCATGATATCAATTGAAAATAAATAAAACATACCAATTGAAAGTACATAAAACAAATATTTTTTAATATAAATTTAAATAAACATGTATATATTATACCAATTGAAAGTAAACAAAACATTTTGAAGAAATCAAACAAAAAAAATTTTGATATCAATTGAAAGATATAAACATATAAGTGATCTTGATACCAATTGTAAAAATTAGTACCAATTGAAAATGCTTTACACTTTTGATACCAATATGAAAAATATAAACCAATCTTTTTGGTTAAACACAAAACTCATTTTACAATAGAGATACCAAATAGAGAATAATATCAATTTAATGTTTTTGATACCAATATTGAAAATGAAACATATATCAATTGGAAATAATTTTCATTAGGAGCGTATGATACAAAAAAAAATCAATATCATTTTTCAATCATTTTTCAACATAAAGTGTGGGAGTAAAATATCAAAGGTAAACAAAACTAATTGAAAGGTGAAATATGAATTTTCTCCCCCTTTATGAAATACCAAACAAAATGATGTATAAGCTTGTATAAGATACCAATTGAAAAATAATCAATTAAAATATAATAGTCATTTAAGAAATCAAGTTTAGCATAACTAAAATTTGTGCTCAAAGATATAGAGATATAGTAAGCACAAATAAAACATATATATGTATGAAAAATTAAATACCAATCGAAATTGTTACTATTTGAAATTGAAGCATACATATATTAGAACATATGTGAGTATACAAAAAAAAATGTCAATAGTAAGACCAATAAAGAGATCCAATGATACAAATTGAAAACACAATAAGATCAAGTGTATAACTCATATTCCCTACCACCCATTCATGCACATATTTAAATAGATTTTCAATTAAGAGCATACAAGGTATGGTCGCCCAAGCAGCCGCCCTTGGAAGGGTAGGGGTTTTCAAAAATAAGTTTAAAAAAAATAACACGTTTGAAAACTCTATCATATGAAGAATACGAATTAGTTATATGAAAAATTTGTAAACTAGTACGAAATCCTTCAAGCAAGGAATAAAACAAAAATATTTTCCATGAAAATATGAAAATCACATGATCATCAAACACTCAAGGGTCTATAAAGCATATATAGTCTCATGAAAACAAATCATGAGTAAAAAAAAATGATGTGAGTGTACAAGTATAATGTGAAATACAAAGTCATGAAAATAGGCAATTAAGCTCAAAATAAAATTCTTTTATAAACAAAACATGAAAATCATCAAAACTAAAAATCCTTCAAGGTATATGTATGTCTTTTTACAAACTAGAGTATACATACATATCCAAACATGAATGATTCCACAAAAGTATATGCATGAAGGCAAGTGGCTCAAGGATGTATATGTATAACTAATAGTTTAGACAAAATAGACATATACATGAAGTTAAACATAAACATGTACAAAATGGGAATACAAGTCAAAATGTATGAATCATCAAAACTAGACTATACTAGTACATCTAATGGGTACAAATAAGCATTCAAGCACAAACATATAATAATCTATTTGTGACTCATTAGTTGTACAAGTATACGTTCAAGTTTTAATGAAAACTAACATTTAAACATGTAATCAAAACTTAAAGCATAGAAATTAAAACAAAACTTATATAATCATTATGGTAAATGAACATGCATTAGATTTAGGACATACACATTAGTTAAACTAAAGTGAGAACACTAAATATAAATCTATATAAACATGGGTGTCTCAAATACTAATCATGCATATCACAAGTCTGATAATCATGACATTTAACATACTAATCATGAAACAACAAAACATGCTAAAAATGAATAATATGAAAGCATGTAAATATAAATAGGAGTTAGAAATAATTACCAAAACCAATATGGCACATCTCCATATCTCCAAACCATGGTGGTCCTTCCACCAAACTCCCCTTGAAAGTGATGCATCCAAATAGTCCTCTTTAAGCTCGGAACGCATCCACCTCAAGGCACCATTACTCTCACGTCATGTGAGAGCCCACGCCTACATCAAATAAAATAAGAGTGGTCTTTGGTACTCATACTCTTTTGGGTCCATGGGGGTTAGCTCCTTTCCTAACCCAAACAAACTTATTTTCTAAATTTACATCATGTATCTTATCAAAATAAAATTTAGCAAGGTGGCCCTTACGTCCACAATGTGTACAAGTGTACACATGAGCATACAAAGTGTTATGAGTGTGAACGTGGAAAGCATGTGTATGCCGTGGTTTGTGTGCATGCATAGAAGGAACTTGTTTCTTTTGAAACATAAATTCCAAACGTGTATGATTCATGGCACAATGGCTCAAAGTGGAGCCCAAACATTCAACACTCTTCTTAAGCATAGAAATATCATTTTCAATTATAGAAGAGGTGCATGCAATGGATACACTAGGTGATGAAGCTATACTAGCATGGCAAGCATGTGTACTAAATCATTTTTCAAAGAAACATTTTCATTTAACATTAAGTCCAAATCTTTTGAAATAGAAATAATTTTGTTTTTCAAAGAGTCATTTTCTTTTAAAACAAAAACAAGTTTGAAGATAGAACTTCATTTTTCTTCAAAACATTTTCACAATCATTTTTTATTTTTTAAAATTTCATTTTCTTTTAAAGCAAGATCAAGTTGGGATTTAAGTGAGTCACGTTCACTTGAATCTCATCCCTTTCTTGCAAAGCAATCTCAAGTCTAGAAGATAAATTTTTATTTTCTTTTTTTAATCCAAAACTATCCTTTTTCAAAAGTTTATATTTTGCAATCAAATTTTCACAATTTTAGCATGTTCATTATTTAAGGCATGTGCATCCACACACTCATTACAATAAGAACTAGTACTAACATCTAGTTGAGTATCCGAATGTACCTCAAGAGAGTCATTCTCTTGGACCATGAAGCAATGTTCATCGGACTCGTCTCGACTAGATTTTCTCTTCTTATTGATAAGCGTTTGTAGCTCGGGAGATATCAAAATGTTTCACATTGCAAAAGTGGAATCATAATGAGAAAACACATATAAATATTTTTTATCAAGAGATGTTCTAAGTGCCTTTAGGGCTAGTGCATTGGCCTCTATATGCTTGCTATCACTAAGATAGGATTCCTTGGCAATGGCAAGGTAAACTTTATAACCTAGGGCTTTTAAATAGCAACTTATCATAACCTTCCATATATCAATTCTAGAGACATCAAACATGGGAGGGCTATCCATAAGTGCAAACTATACGTGTACAGATACAAATGCAAATGTTGATTAGCAATCAAGATCACACTCCTAGGTGGTTAAATCAATATTAAGAGCGTAGGCTCTGAGACCAATTGAAAGTAAACCTAGAGGGGGGTGAATAGGTGTACGGCTAATCTATGAACAATAATGCAAAAATTAAAAACTTAATTGCAACACACTTAGTATAACCAACGAGTGTAGCCGAATTCCCGGTGAAGGGCTCTGAACTAACCCCTCTTGATTCCTCTGAATAAGAGTTGAGGTGTTATATAAAGCTCTCATGGTTAAACACAAGTGAGGCACACAAATAAACCAAGCATGTATATGATATGACAATGTGAATCAATGCACAAAGTAAGAGAGAGTAAGAGAAAGTGGATCAATCGCAAATACACGGATATGTTTCGAGGTTCGAGCACACAGCTCTACGTCCTCGCCTTCACACAGAAGGATTTCCACTAACTCGTCCACACAGGACTTCCCACACAGGGAACCTCCACTGAGATTTTGGGCAATACAATAACTGGGAGTACACAACTTCTCTCTCAAATACAACACAACCTCTACACTTAGAGGCTACGCATAAAGCCACCACAAACACAATCACCTCACACTTGAGGGATTCCAACACAATCTCCACCTCTCACTAGAGGGAGCCAAATACCACTTCCACTATCACCTCAGACTTGAGGGATATAACTCAATCACCTCTTACTAGAGGGATATCACAATCAATGGAAGGTTTACAACTTGGTGATCACAAAGACCACAAACAAATTTCTTTTCCCACAAAACAAAGATCCTATAGATAGGATAGAAGATAAGCTCAAGTGTGAGAAATCAAGGTGTTTGGAAAACAAATAACAAAGAAAAATACTTGAGAAAATAACTAGAATAGATGTAGAATGAAGAACAAAATAAATATCCCAAACCTCTATTTTCTTTGATTTTTCCAACCCTTCAAAATAAATAAAGATGAATTTTTTGCCTTAAAAACTCTTTTGAAAACTTGTATTAAAACACTTGAGAAGATAGAAATTTTGGTTCTTGAAATTCTTATTGAAAATCAACTTCAAATGGGGTATTTATAGCCCCTTTGAAAATCTACCTGTTGGCAGCTGAAAAGGGCCAGAATGCCCTTCCGGTCGACCGGCCGGTCGACCGGCCAACGGTCAAAAATCGACCGTTGAGCCAAGCGGTCGACCACCCGGTCGACCGTGTCAGATCCAAAGAGCAATTGCTCTCTGATCGGTAGATCGCCCGGTCGACCGGGCCAAGACTTACGGTCAACTGCCCGGTCGACCGCCTCCACCCGAGAGTGGGGTGACTTCAGTGGTCGACCGCACGGTCGACGGCCAAGCCAACTTGGCCTTTGTGCACATCTCGTGCACATCGGTCGAGGGGGTCGGTCGACCGACTTCTGGTCGACCGCCAAAGCCTGGCAGGGACAATTACAGGATTTAAAAACTGGTTTTTTTTAACTTCAATTAAATCTCATAAAATCACATAAATTTCACAAAAATCAGTTCTTATTATATCTTTGAATTACAAACATTTTTGAGTAAAAATCAAACCATGTTACAAACATTTTAAACCATTTTTGTGACTTGAAAAATTTGCCTTAAACTAAAAATGGTATTTTCTAAAAACCAAACTTCTAAAGGAAAATACGATTTTTTCTATAAACTTGTATAAATACAAAAACATGATATTGAAACAATTTTGAAGCATATTGTATATGGATAGAATCTAATATACATGAAAGATATATATATCAATGTTTTTGACATTAAATCCAAAAAAATTTTGTTTAAATACAAAACCCAAATACATGAATAGATTATCAAAATAAGTTTTTCTAAGAATATGAAGCATACATGTATATAAATCAAATCTAATATACATTAAATCATGTAAACTGGTTTTGATATAATTTTATTCATGAAAACCAAGATCAGTTAAACCGAAAACTAAAACCAATAAACATGAAACGTGTGTGTGTTGTGAACTTGAGCATACCACACTATCTAATCTTTAACATTGGATCTAAACTAAATGTAAACTAAAACAAACCGAAGCCTTCTTATAGAACGCCGTCTCCAAGTTGACTCGATCCAAACGCGATTTCCCGAGCTTGACTCCAACGAGTGCTAGATATAAACTTTGACGCTCGAGCTCTTGAATCACCATGTGAAAGCTCCAAAACACCTTTGTTGAAGCTAATCACCTACTAATATCTTGATTAAATATCTGAACTAAATATCACAAGATTATTAGTAAACTATAACTACATGAGTTAATCATCATCAAAACTAAAGTGGAAGGCCCCTGGGCCAACAGTGTTTATCATCGGAAGCTTAATGATGGTTCTTTTGTATATTTGCTTTTATATGTTGATGACATGTTGATTGCAGCTAAAGACATATCTGAAGTTGATAAGTTGAAAGCTCAACTCAAATAAGAGTTTGAGATGAAAGATTTAGGAGCAGCGAAGTAGATTTTGGGAATGGAAATTCACAGGAATAGGCAAGAAGGAAAATTATTCCTATCTCAGAAGAAATACATCGAGAAGGTGTTTGAGAGATTTGGCATGTTTGATGTCAAACCTGTGAAAACTCCACTTGTTACTCATTTTGACTTTCAGCAGATTTGTCTCCTCAAACTGATGAAGAAGAGAAGTACATGTCTCATGTCCCTATGCCAGTGCAGTTGGAAGCATTATGTATGCTATGGTGTGCATTCGACCGGACATTTCACATGCAGTCAGTGTCGTAAGTCGATATATAGACAGGTCAGGAAAAGGCCATTGGCAGGCGTGAAATGGATTTTGCGATATTTAAAAGGATCTACTAATATTGGTCTGTGTTTTGACAAGGGACTAATTCTGATTGCAAAATTGCTGGATATTCAAATCAGATTTTGCAGGCGATTTGGATAGAAGAAGATCTCTGACAGGTTATACTTTCTCTTTTTCAGGTAGTATCATTAGTTAGAAGGCGACTTTATAGTCGACAGTTACTTTGTCTACTACCGAGGCAGAGTATATGGCAGTTACAGAGGTAGTGAAAGAAGCTATTTTGTTAAGAGGCTTGGTTGAAAATCTCGGCTTACACCAAGGAGTAATTATAATGTTTTGTGACAGCCAGAGTACTATACATCTGACGAAGCACCAGATGTATCATGAGAGAACCAAACATATTGATGTCAGGTATCATTTTATTCGAGAAATTAAAGTCATAAAAATTAAGAAAATTGGTATTGAAGATAATCCAGCAGATATGATGACAAAGCCTGTACCTTCACGCAAGTTCGAGTACTGTCTCGAATTGCTTGGTGTTCAAAGTGGTGAAGGTTTGAGCCCGTCGAGGCTAGAGAAGACAGCAAGAATCCAAAGGACACTTGATACAGTTCATGTTAAGGTGGAGAGATTTGTTATTCATTCAAGAAAAGGTGGAGATTTGTTGATATGTCTTTAATGAATAAATCAAATATAATCTTAGACCCTTTTCTCAAAATCAATTAGCCACCTTATGAATATTAACCACCCTATGAAGATCTTAGCCACCACCATATGAAGATCTTAGTCACCCTATGAAATCTCTAACCACCCTAAAAGTCATTAATAGCCACTTTATGAAGATCATAGCCACTTTATGAAGATCTTAGCCACCCTATGATTTTGATATATGTGTAGGGTGAAGTGATGAACGGGTTTAGAAGTTTTGTCTATAAATAAGCATCACATTGCATGAGATTTCAAGAGTAAGGAAGTGAGAAGAGAGAGTTGCTAAATATTGTATTGTTCTCTTTTTTCTCTTGTCATTTATCTTCCTTTTATTAAGCTCTAGTGAGTTGGATTTCATTGGACTTGAGTGAGTGAGATTTGAGTTGTAATCTCTTGTATTCTCCCCTTTTGATTAATGAATTCCTCTTTCTGTCTTCTCTCGTGCCGAGCCACGTTAAATACTGGTGTGCTGTCCTCTTTGTTTCTATTACCTTATATTGCTATCTGTCTCTCTTTATGCTTGCCATCTCTTGTATTAGAATCTCACTGTTACAACAATGTGGTTCATTCTGTTTCTGATTTATCAGGCATGCCTGTTAGAGAACATTAAGGGGACAATCATCCTAGATAAATACAAACTAATTCAACAGCAAATTCAGTCATGGCTCAGAACCTGTCTTCTGATCAGATCAAAAATGTGCCCTCTATTCCCACCTTTATCAAGAATCTATTACCTTGGAGAAAGTCTTGCATCCAGTTATTGCCACTGACAATCCTGATTGGTTGATAGAGTTAACTAAAGCCAAAAAAACAAAAGGGACAAAAGGCATGGGAAAGTTAAAAAAGCAGGGGTGACTTCTCCTAGCCCTATAAGAAGAAGTCCAATATCATAAATAAACATCTCATTGCTTCCATGTCTGCATTAATATGGAATGTTAGAGGATTAAATAAGAAAGTGAGGAGGAAGGATGTTAAAACTCATATACATGCATACAAACCTTCTTTTGTGGTTCTACTTCAAACGAAAATCAAGGAGACAAAGCTTGATAGACTCCAGAAGTGTGTTCCTGAAACTTGGCTCATCAAAACTAATCATGAACACAGCAACGGTGGCAGAATATATATATATATATATATATATATATATATATATATATATATATATATATATATATATATATATATATATAATATATATATATATATATATCTTGGGATTCTATGGTCTGGCAGATACACTTCATTTCTACCTCTGATCAACAGATGAGCTTTTTAGCTCATAATAAAAGAGGACACCAACTCATGGGAACAATTGTTTATGGGGCACATGTACACAATTTCAGAACTATGCTTTGGTCTGACCTAAAAACTTTAGCCACAGCCCATGCTCATCTTCCCCGGATCGTTATGGAGATTTCAATAATGTGTGATTCACTGAAGAGAAACTGGGGCAGGCAGTTAGGAATTCATCAACTAACGGACTTTAATTACTGTATTGATCAGTGCTCCCTTACAGATATGAAGTGTATGTTAACTTTAGGAGTTGGCATAATAAAGGTATTAGCCAAAGAAGAATTATTGGTAGACAGGAATAGAATACTGTGTAATGACATATGGATGGAAACTATCCCTCATTCTCATTATGAATATTTAAGTAAGTCCATTAGTGATCATTCTCCAATGTTGATTCATCTTTATCAACAGCCCTCCTACAGTTCCAAAATCTTTCAGGTTCTTCTCTTATTGGATGAACTGTCCTTGTTTCACAGATGTGGTCACTGAAGGGTGGAATACACCAGTTCATGGATCATCACTCTTCATAGTGGTACAAAAACTGAAGGCTACAAAACGGTCTCTTAAAGCTTGGGGCATCTACAGGATTTCAATCACCAAGTTCTCAGATAAAACATCTCAGAAGCCAACTGGAAACTTTGCAAAGGGATATGAGCTCCGACCTCAGAACCCTGAACTTCAAAAATTGGAATTACAAGCTACAACATGACCTGGCGCATTGGTTTCATTTAGAAGAAGACAAACTGAGGTAAAAAAAAAAAAAAAAAAGCTGGGAGCAATGGCTCAAGCTGGGGGATAAAAACTCTGGTATATTTTTATACTCTGCTATCAAGGCCAGAAATGCAAGAAATAATATCCACCCATTGATAGATGAAAATGGCAAACAACTGACTGATATTGGTGAAATAAAACAAGCAGCTCCTATATACTATTACTTCTTGTTTAATCTTATCGATTATCCTGCTAATTTGCCGACTTTACCTATTAAAAAAGTTCTCACCCCTGAAGCCGCTACTTGTATTGCTAGACTAGTTTCTGAAGAAGAAATAAGGAGAGATGTTTTTCAACTTAATCCTTTGAAAGCCCAGACCCTTATGGGTTTTCTGCTGGTTTTTACCAAAAAAATTGGGATATAGTTGGAAGAGAAGTCACCGCAGGTATTAAACACTTCTTCCATGCTGGCTGTCTGCTCAAGAAAATAAATCATACTTTCCTTACTTAGGTCTTCAGGTCTTTTAGTGCTTCATCACTCTTGGACTACAAACCTATATCATGTTGTAATGTCATCTATAAATTCATCTTAAAGCTTGTAGCTAACTGACTACAGAGAGTTATAGGATAACTCATCTCACACAACCAAAAAGCTTTTCTGAGAGGGAGGAGTATTAGTGACTGTATTCTGTTGGCTCATGAATGTCAGCAATTTTAACAAACCTATGGGCAGCAGACTATGCCTCAAAATTGATTTACAAAAGGCATTTGATAATATTAATAGAGACTTTGTTCTCTACATAATGATGTGTATAGGCTTTCCACCAATATGGTGCCATTGGATAAAAGAATGTATTTCTTCTCCAACTTTTTTAGTTCTTATTAATGGCAGTCCCACAGGATTTATCAAGAGCAGTAGTGGTCTCAGACAAGGCTGCTCGCTCTCTCCTTATTTTCTATGTCTATGGAATACTTTTCAATCCATATGCATCTTGCTTCTGAATCAGGTAGAATACACGTTCTCGAAAGAAATGAAGAGCTTCATATATCTCACATATATTTGCCGATGACATGTTAGTTTTTTGTAGAGCAAATAAGTCCTCAGTTCAGGAGTTGAACAGGCTTTTACAGAAGCTCTACCTTCATACTGGTTTGCTGGTTAACAGAGAGAAAAGCAAAATTTACTTTAGCAAGAGTTGTAAACATAAGACTGACCTTGCAGCTATTTTAGGAATGCAAATCATTTCTCTTCCTACTAAATATCTGGGGCTCCCATTATCCATCTCCTATATAAAAACAAGGCATTTTACCCCTCTAATAGACAAATGCAGAACAAAAGTTGAGGGTTGGATGTTGAAAAGTTGTCCTTTGCTGGAAGGGTGGAATTAATAAACATAGTCCTACATGCTATTATGTCATACTGGGCATTCTCCTTCAAATTACCTAACACAATTATAAAAGAATCAGAAAGAATCTTCTCAAATTTTCTTTGGCACAACACGACGCATGCTTGGAATTGGTCTAAAGTTTGCAGAACAAGAAAGGATGGAGGATTGGGACTCAAAAAAATAACTGATGTTTCAGAGGCCGCTGGTATCCGATTATTTTGGAGATTATGTACATCCAATTCTCTCTGGGCATTATGGATGTCTAGGAGATACATTAAGAATCAGCCTTGGAATCACTCTCTGCTTCGTTACTAGACTCTGGAACTTGGAAATTCTTGATTGCATCTGAGGCAAAAGCTTTACAATTTATGCATCATGATATTCACACTCAGAGCTGGACATGGACTTGCCATAACTCTGTTGTTTTTACTTTTCAGAACTGCTGGGATATGGTCAGGCATAAATTCTCAAATTGGCCTTTCTCCCCCTTAGCCTGGTTTCCAAATCACAGCCCCAAAATGTCCATGTGTCTGATAAGAGCACTACATGGCAAACTTCTCACATAGCATTTCCTGATGGGTATTGATATTATACGGGAAGAGAACTGCCTACTATGCATGGCTACTGCAGAAACAATAGACCATTTGTTCTTTCAATGCCCTTTCTCAGGATACATATGGCAGCTATGTAGGTTGAAGCTGGGATTACATTCACCAATGGGAAATGCACATGAAGAAGCTCAATTTCTGCTTTTGCAATTCCAGTACCAAAGCACAATAGGTATTCTGGCAAAATTAGTGTTTTCAGCAGCCATTTGGCATATCTGGAAGGAGAGAAACACAAGAGCATTCCAACGTACCAGTAAACACAAAATTCAGGTTTTCAAAGAACTATTTGAGGATATAAATATCCTTATGATTGATTGCAACAGGAAGGATCCACCCCAGGGAAATATTGCCTCAATACTTAGTAATTGGGGAATATCATCCTCATTACCTTTATGATTTACATTCTCTGTCCATCCCAGTTCCACATTATCCCAGTGTCTCGGCATAATTTATATTGGATCTGAAAGTTAGCATGAGGGACTATACCTGTCAATGCCTGAACACCGTTGCAGCAGTTTCTGTTTGTTATATTCTGCATGTGCAGAAATGTTGAAGAGGATGGCTACAAAACAGAAAATCATGGTGTAGGTCTCCAATCCTCTCAGTTTTGATATATCAGAATATCAGTCTTCAGCTCCAAGAAACTACCAGGTTCAAAAACCTGCCATTTTTCTGATTTTCTGTGAGACTGTCAGTTTCTCTTTCCCAATTCCTGCAGCCTACTGTTACCTGCTGTTAAATTACTACCAAGTTTTGCTAGTCATCACAAGGGTGGTCATTTAGAGCCCCAACCTGTAAGACGACAGCAGCAGAAAAAAGAAACTTTACATACCTGTCTTTAGGCAAAGTATTTTGTATGTATTTTCTCAAGTTAGTTATGTTTTAAATTCAATAGACTTTGGGTCAATCTGGTCTCTTACTTGGTGTACTATAGTGGCGGGTTACGACTAGGGTCCTCTACCCTATCTATAGTTATCCAAGATTAGAATCCAGAGTAGCCTAGCCTATATCTTCTATTAATTGTACTATGGTTTATAGATATAATTAAAATTACATTACTCTACAAAAAAAAAAGTATGCTAAGGTTTCAAGAAAGATCAAAATTAAGGTATCATGTATTAGCCCTATTGTATTTTAGTTTGAAGATGATCACTTATTATCATGCTTATGCGCTAACAACTCTTATTCTCATTTCTTGTGTTTTAATTTAGGTCAAAGCACTTTAATGGAAGTTGGATGGATCAAAACTCAAATTACAATACCAAATAAGGAGGTGACGGCAAATATCTAGCTCTAGTTACTCAATGAGCAAGTCAAATCTATTGGAGGTACAGTGATGGGCTAAAGATTGCAAAATTTATTTAAGCAAATGGTGTAAGGTAAGAAGAACTACGACAAGAACTAAATTTGGCACCAGATTGCAGTTTCATATTGTGCATATTTGTTTTGATTTAAAATCAAGTATGATTTCCCTCAAGATTTGTTAAAACTCCCAAATGCTTTGTGAATTTAAAATATTGATTTGGGCCTATTTGCTTTGATTTATTCCTATTGAAATTTATACAAATTATCTTATATTTTTTCAAAGGCATTTAAATTATTTTTTTTTGAGTTTGGGGTTTTTGGATCTTCCGCTGGAACATGCAGGTCGACCCATTGGCTAAGCTAAAAAGTATGATAGCAGAAACAATGTCAAGCGGATCGACCATTCACTCTATCTGATTGACAGCGAGAGCTCAGTGCTCTCGGGTTGGACTCGGCTCGAAGCGTCCATCGATTCGTTTGCAAGAGCTTAGTGCTCTCAGGTTGGACTCGGTTCGACCTCCTAGCGTCCGTCAATTTGTCTGTCACAGCTCAGCGATCTCGGTTGGACTCGAATCGACTGTTGAGCATCTGCATCCGCTGATGCAAGAGCACCAACCCCACTCTCTATTGGATAGGGCGACTGCCCAATTGTACAAATTCAGTTTTGAATTTTTTGCGATCGAACGCCAATTCGATGTGATTTTTTGAAAAAGTGTGGGAACTTTTGAAAATACTTTTGAGTTTTTATTTGACTTAAAGTACAAGTCAACCAACGGTACAAAAACATGTGATTGTTAAACTTTTATTGCTTGCCCATGGATCTGATCACCAGGTCGACTGTTGAGCAAGTGTTTTGACTTGGGATGAAGCTATTTGAGCAAATGGATCGATTTGGCTACCTAAATAATACTGACATATACTATATGAGATCTTTTCCTTAAGATTGCAGATGCTTTTGTTTATTCTTAACATTATTGGCCCCTCTTATTAGGCTATTATCCACACCACCCATGTGTGGCTGCAACCCTGCAGGAAATAGAAATGAGATTAATGCAAAACAAACAGAGAGAAGACTGAAGCATTAGACTGGATCCTCGTCAACAGTATAAAACTTAATTTATTGTTGTAATTACTCTTGAAAATCACTTAATAACATAATCTGTATCAAAGGTATACCATTATATCCAAGAACTTATAGAAATAAAGTTAGTTGTATGTACTCGGTTCGTTATACTATTGTGATGGCATTCTTTGGACAAGTGATTAGTAAAAATCTGCTAGGTTTGTGGGGGGAGAGTGTAAAATCTTGTTAGTAGTACTTTTTAACTCATCGGAGAAGATAGCACGAAGATAAGAGTTCAACAATACCACAGAGGCTCATTACCAGCTGAAGACAGAGGGTCGATCGACCGACCAGTCGACTGACCATGTATAACGTGAACAAGGAACATAGGTTGACCGCTCAAAGGAAGCAGCAGCAGATGAAGGAGTCGGTTGATTGCCTAATCGATCGACTGTGGTGACAGAGATTTAACAGAGAGCAGAGTATTTGCGCAGATGCTTAGCAGTCAATCGCCAGACCAGGTGGTCAACTACAGCATGGAGCTGATTGACCAGCTGGTCGACCAGGACGCGTGTTCTGGGCATTTTTATCACAGTTTTCTAATATGATTATGGGTTCGTTTCTGATCCAAATTCAGATCTATTGGTTTCTTTTCTTTAGGGATTCTCTGGCATACATAGAGGGGTATTGTCTCCATTTATTATATCCTATAATTTATTGTTTAATAAGATCTCTTTCTTCTTCCTATGAGGACGTAGACAATTGTAGAACCTCATTAAATTTGTATTCTTGCTTTCTTCTCTTTGTTTGTTCGTTCATGCAATTGGCGACTAGTCTCTGTTGTGTATCAATCTTCTGGTGTGGGTTCCTTCCAAAAAGTTATCAGATTCGACGGGGAGTTTCGTTCGGGTGGAGAAAATTGCTTTAGAGACTCTTTGCAGTTTCGTTTTGATGGAAAGAACTGAACTTTCATATTTGAATTTATTTTCACTAATCATTTTCGGCATTGCTTTGAGAAATCTACTGAGAAGATAGCCTGTAATATCCCTAATTAATAATACTATATTTTTATTTTTTTTAAGTATTTATTTTCACTTTACTTATTATTCTATTTATTATTATTAATTAATTTATTTTTTGACTTATTTTTTTATCAAATATATAAATTATTTTGGACTCTTAAATGCTAATTTGGCTTTATATTTACTATTATTATTCATTAGCATTTCTAGTACTAAATACTATTATTATTATTATTTCTATTAGTTGTTTATTATTAGTAGTAGTTATTTATATTATTATTGTTGGCCCAAAGACCCATCACTCTAGTTTTGATGATGATTAACTCATGTAGTTATAGTACTAATGATCTTGTGCTTATTTAGTTTAGATATTTGATCAAAATCTTAGTAGGTGTTTAGCTTTAACAAAGAAAATTTTGAGCTAACACATGTAGATTTAAGAGCTCGCGCGTCAAGATCACATCTAGCACTCGAATGGAGTCAAGCTCTTTGGATCGTGTTTGGATCGAGCCAGCTTAGAGAAGTAGTTCTACAAGAAGATTTCAGTTTATTTAGTTTAGTTTCTATTTAGATCTTGTGTAAGATAGACAAATGTTGATATGCTTTAGTTCACACACACACACACAAGTTCAATACGTTTGGTTTTCGATTTAACCGGTTTTGATTTCAAATATACATATATATGATTTTCATAAATAGATAGAATCAAAAAGTTTACATGGTTTAATGTATATTGGATTTCATTTATATACATCTATGCTTCATATATTTAGAAAAACTTATTTTGATGATTCTATTTCATGTGTTTAGAGTTTTGTAATTAACAAAACTTATTTTGGATTTAATGTCAAAAACATAGATATATCTTTTATATATGTATTGGATTCTATCCATACACTCTATGCTTCAAAAGTGTTTAAAATATCTTGTTTTTGTATTTGAAGAAGTTTTGAAAAAAATCGTTTTTCAAATTGAAGATTGTTTTTTGAAAATACCGATTTTGTGTTAAAGCTTAATTTCTATATCACAAAAATAATTCAAATAGTTCGTAATATGTATTGATTTTTGTCACACATATTTGTTCTTCAAATATTTATAAGAACTTATTTTTTGTGAAATTTATGAGATTTTATGAGATTTTACAGGAGTTAAAAAGACCATGTTTCAAATCTTTTATCCCAGCCTGAGCTTGCTGGTGGTCGACCGACCGGTCGACCGAACTAGAGCTCGGTCGACCGGTCGGTCGACCGATGTGCACAAGAACGTGCACAAGGCCTGCCTATAGGGCCGGTCGGCCGGGCGGTCGGCCGACTGTAACTACCTAACTCTCGGGTAGCGCCGGTCGACCGGGCTGTCAACCGACAAGGCTGTGTCTTTAGGCTCGGTCGACCAGGCGATTGACCGGTAGGCAATTTTGCCTGGGGTGGTTGACCGAGCGATCGACCGATGGCTCAACAGTCAGAAATATGACCGTTGGTCAATCAAGCGAGCGGTCGATTGGAAGGTCAAAACTGACCTTTTATGGCCAACGACTATATTCTTGAGAGCCTATAAATAGGGGTTCTCTCAAGCTGTTTATAACAAGATTTTTTCAGAGCTTTTCTTCTCATCTTTCAAGTGTTTTGCAGTAAGTTTAAAAGAAGTTTTTGTGCCTAAAATATTTATTTTTTTTGTTTTAAAAGTGTTGGAAAAATCAAAGAAAAGAGAGTCTTTGGGAAATTGGTTTTGATTTTTCTTTACAAATCTATTTAGTGCTTTTCCCAGGTATTTTTCTTTGTTATTCTCTTTTCCGATCACTTTGTTTTTCTCACACTTGAGATATCATCTCTAATCCTATCTATAGGATCTTGTTTTTGTGAGGAAAATTGTTTGTGGTCTATTGTGATCACCAAGTGCTGTTTGTGATCACTGGATCACCAAGATTGTAATCTTTTCTTTGCTTTGGTTTTGTGTCTACCCCTCTTGTGTAGAGGTGATTGTGTTTGAGATTTAGCTTTGTGCCTATCCCTCTTGTGTAGAGGTGATTGTGTTTTGGCTTAGTGCCTCTCCCTCTAGTGTAGAGGTGATTGTGTTTGAGAGAGGAGTAGTGTACTTCAAGCGTAGAGATGTAATTCCTCGATGGAGGTCCTTTTGTGGAAGGTCCTGTGTGGACATAGTGGAGATCCTTCTGTGTGAAGGCGGGGACGTAGAGTAGTAGCTTGAACCTAAAAACATTTTTGTTGTTTACGTTTGATTCACTATCTCTAAACTCTTTCTCTCTTATATCTTGCATTGCTTTATATTGCACTTATTCATATGCTAGATATAGCTGTGTGTGCCCATACTTGTTTCAACCAAGAGAGCTTCATATAGCACATCAACTCTTAATTTAGAGGAATCTCAAGTAGTAGTTTCAGAGCCCTTCACGGGGAATTCAGACTCATTCTTGATTACACATAGTGTGTTACAATTGAGTTTTAAATTCTGCATCATTTGTCTTTAGATTAGCTAGTACACCTATTCGCCCCCCTATAGGTGTATTTCAATTGGTATCAGAGCCTACGCTCCTGATATTTGGTTTAACCACCTAGGGTTGAGATCTTATATTGCTAATCTATATTTGCATTTGCACACATTATTGTTCATTCATGGATTTCCTTGCCCCTCCCATGTATGATGTTACCAACATTGATATGTGAAAATATAAGATGAGTGCATACCTTAAATCTCTAGGATTGCATGTTTATCTTGCCACTATCAAGAAATCTTATCTTGATAATAACAAGCATATAGAGGCTAATGCACAAGCCTTAGTGGCACTTAGGCACACACTTAGCAAAGATTATCTATGTATGGTTTCTCATTGTGATTCCACTTTTGCAATTTAGAATACATTGACCTCTCCTGAGTTACAAACGACAAACAATATGGAGAAAGAACTAGTGGAGAAGAATCCGACCAAGCTTGCATCATGGTCCAAGGGAATGACTCCCTTGAGATAATTTTGGATACTCAACTAGATGATAGTGCTAGTTCTTCTTGTGATGATAACATGGATGCACATGCATTAAATGAAGAGCTATCTATGTTTTGTGAAAACTTGCTTTCAAAGTACAAAACTTTAAAAAGCAAGAGTTCTAAATTAAAAGAAGAAAATGAAAATTTGTTTTCAAAGCTAAACATGATTTTATAAGAGAAGGTTGAGATTTCAAATGAAAGAGACTCTTTCAACACTCAACTTGACCTTGCTTTAAAAGAAAACGAAATTTTAAAAAATAAAAATAATTGTGATGTTGTTTTAAAGAATAATGAGGTTTTGTCTTCAAAACTCGATTTTGTTTTAAAGGAGAACAATTCTTTGAAAAATAAAATTGATTTGATTTCAAAAGAATTGAAATTTGTTTTAAATGAAAATATTTCTTTGAAAAATAATTTGGCTTCTCATTCTTTTCATGATTCATTATTATACCCTCTATTGATAAGAATCATGCTCCACTTCTTCTTCAATAATTGAAATGATATTTGCATGTTGAAGAATAGTGTAGATTATTTGGGTTCCACTTTGAGCCAATGTGCCATGAACTATACACGATTAGAATCTATGTTTCTAAAGAAACATACTCCACATATTCAGCACACAAACCATAGCATACACATGCTCATCATGCTCACACACATGATTCTATATATGCTCATGTGTACATTTGTACACATTGTGGACGTACTGGCCACCTCGCAAGATTTTGTTATGATAGAATATATATTTCAAATTTTACAAATAAGTTTGTTTGGGTTAGAAAAGGTGCTAACCCCCATGGACCCAAGAAAGTGTGGGTACCAAAATCTCCCCTATTGTATTTGATGTAGGCGTGGGCTCTCACTTGACGTGAGGGTTTTGGTGCCTTAATGGTGGATGCGTTTGAACTTGATGGGCACTACATTGGATGCATCACCTTCAAGGATGTTGGTGAGAGGACCACCATGGTTTGAGGACCTAGAGATTAGTTGGTTTTGATATCTCTAACTCCTTATTTTATTTACATGCTTTTATATGAATGTTTTCAGCATGTATTGGTTGTCATGTTTTCCATATTTATTATGTTAAATGTAATGTTAATTAGGCTTGAGATATAAATAAATAGTATTTGAGATACACCCATATTTATATGAACTATTATTTTGTGTTCTCACTGTAGTTTAGCTATTGTGTATATCCAGCTTTAAAACACGTGCATTTACCCTAATGATCATGTTTGTTTATGACTTTGCACTTCATGTTTTTGATTACTTGTTTAGATATAGTTTTCGTTAAAACTTGTGCTTATACTTGTTCAACTGGTGAGCCACATTTAATTATTATGTGTTTGTGTTTTATAGCTCAATTGTACCCATTAGATGTACTTGTATAACCTTGTTTTGATGATTCTTATATCTTAACATGTATTCCCTATTTTTGTATATGTTTTCATAAAAAATGTGTTTATCTTCATGTATATTTCAATTTTGTCAAAAATTTTAGATGTACATATCTATCCTAGAGTCACTTGTTTTCATGCAATATTCTATTATGGACTCATTTATATTTGGGATATGTATGTATACTTTAGTTTAGACAAAATATACATATGCTTCGAAGTTTATTTGTTTTGATGTAAATTGAATTTTTATGATGTTCATATTTTAAAGAAATTTCATTTGAGCTTCATTGCCTATCTCCATGATTATACTTATTACATGATTTTTACACTCTACATCATCTTGTTTACTCATGATATTGGATTCATGATAATCTCTTGTGCTTTATAGACTTTCAGTGTCAATTATTATGTGATTTTCATATTCTCATTGATATATTCATGTTTTATTTCTTACTTGAAGGATTTCGTATTAGTTTTCAAATTATCTTTAAAACTAGTCGTTATTCTTCAATTGGTAGAGTTTTCAAACTATGCTAAAATATTTTCAAATCATGATTTTGAAACCCCTACATCTAAGGGCGGTTTGTTGGGCGACTATGCCTTGTGTACCTTATTGAATATCCTTTTAAACATTTGTATGATAAGGGTGGTAGTTATGAGTTATACACATGATTTTTGTGATAATTGATTTTTGTATACTCATACTTGTTTTCTATATATGTATGCTTCAAAATTCAAGCGGTATTTTCATTTTCATACAGATACACCCATATTTATATGAACTATTATTTTTGTGTTCTCACTGTAGTTTAGCTATTGTGTATATCCAGCTTTAAAACACGTGCATTTACCCTAATGATCATGTTTGTTTATGACTTTGCACTTCATGTTTTTGATTACTTGTTTAGATATAGTTTTCGTTAAAACTTGTGCTTATACTTGTTCAACTGGTGAGCCACATTTAATTATTATGTGTTTGTGTTTTATAGCTCAATTGTACCCATTAGATGTACTTGTATAACCTTGTTTTGATGATTCTTATATCTTAACATGTATTCCCTATTTTTGTATATGTTTTCATAAAAAATGTGTTTATCTTCATGTATATTTCAATTTTGTCCAAAATTTTAGATGTACATATCTATCCTAGAGTCACTTGTTTTTCATGCAATATTCTATTATGGACTCATTTATATTTGGGATATGTATGTATACTTTAGTTTAGACAAAATATACATATGCTTCGAAGTTTATTTGTTTTGATGTAAATTGAATTTTTATGATGTTCATATTTTTAAAGAAATTTCATTTGAGCTTCATTGCCTATCTCCATGATTATACTTATTACATGATTTTTACACTCTACATCATCTTGTTTACTCATGATATTGGATTCATGATAATCTCTTGTGCTTTATAGACTTTCAGTGTCAATTATTATGTGATTTTCATATTCTCATTGATATATTCATGTTTTATTTCTTACTTGAAGGATTTCGTATTAGTTTTCAAAATTATCTTTAAAACTAGTCGTTATTCTTCAATTGGTAGAGTTTTCAAACTATGCTAAAATATTTTCAAATCATGATTTTTGAAAATCCCTACATCTAAGGGCGGTTTGTTGGGCGACTATGCCTTGTGTACCTTATTGAATATCCTTTTAAACATTTGTATGATAAGGGTGGTAGTTATGAGTTATACACATGATTTTGTGATAATTGATTTTTGTATACTCATACTTGTTTTCTATATATGTATGCTTCAAAATTCAAGCGGTATTTCATTTTCATACAAACATATATATGCTTATTTTAGATTGTGCTTATTTTACTATGCCACATATTTTTTAAGCACAAATTATATTTATACTAAGCTTGACTTAATTATAAATATTAATTAATATCTTTACAATCTTATGCATTGATTTCAATTGATATTTGTTTGGTATCAAAATATATTTTAGATTTTACCTTCTATTTCATACTTTACCTTTAATTGGTATCAAAAACTTACAATGAATTACAATTGGCACCAAAATCTACTATAGATATCAAAATTTATTTTGTTAACTTCTAGAAAGTTCAAATTTATTTTAAAAGTGATTTCAAAATTTTCTTAAATTTTTTTGATATGTATTGCCTTTGTGCAAGGGGGGCTTAACATCTTCTCTATATATAGATTCATGTTGAGGGTATCTCACATTAAGGATCTTGACTTCTCTTCTTTATGTGGTACACGTGTGTAGGGGAGCTTAACATCTTCATTTATACATTGTATATTATACTTTATGTGGGTTAGGGTCTAGTCATCCCTTTTCCATGTAATACATGTATGCAGGGGAGCTAACTTATTGTCTCTCCTCTTTATGAATGTATATCACATATATATCTTTATTGTTTGGCTGTCTTCACCCCTTTGTTGATGAATTGACAAAAAGGGGAAGAATTTAGAGCGTTTATATATGCATGTTTATATCTTTGTTTATGCATAGATGTTTGTGTTTAATTTATGCATTTCATTGAATATCTATTTGTTTATTACTATGCATGAGTTAAGGGGGAGCTACTATGAAGCTTATCTTTAATCCATGCATATATAACTCCATGAGTTTTGTCATCATTAAAAATGGGGAGATTGTTAACCCAAAGGTCCATCACTATAGTTTTGCTGATGATTAACTCATGTAGTTATGTACTAATGATCTTGTGCATATTTAATTTCAAATATTTGATCAAGATCTTAGTAGGCGTTTAGCTTCAACAAAGGAGTTTTTAAGCTAACATATGTAGATTCAAGATCTCGCGCGTCAAGATCGCATCTAGCACTCAGATGGAGTCAAGCTCTTTGGATCGTGTTTGGATCGAGTCCGCTTGGAGAAGGAGTTTTACAAGAAGATTTAAGTTTGTTTCGCTTTAATTTGAGTTTAGATCTTGTGTAAGATAGACTAGTATTGATATGCTCAAGATCACACATACACACAAGTTCAATACATTTGGTTTTCGGTTTAACCTGTTTTGGATTTCAAATATACATATATATGATTTTCATGAATAGATAGAATCAAAACAAGTTTACATATTTTAATGTATATTGGATTTCATCTATATACATCTATCCTTCATATATTTAGAAAAACTTATTTTGATGATTATATTTCATGTGTTTAGAGTTTTATAATTAACAAAACTTATTTTGGATTTAATGTCAAAAACATAGACATATCTTTTATATGTGTATTAGATTCTATCCATACACTCTATGCTTCAAAAGTTTTTAAAATATCTTGTTTTTGTATTTGAAGAAGTTTTGGAAAAATTATTTTTCAAATTGAAGATTGTTTTTAGAAAATATCGATTTTTGTTTAAAGCTTAATTTCTATATCACAAAAATAGTTCAAATAGTTTGTAATATTTGTTGATTTTTTGTCACACATATTTGTTCTTCAAATATTATAAGAACTTATTTTTGTGGAATTTATAAGATTTTATGGGATTTTACAGGAGTTAAAAAGACCATATTTCAAATCTTTTATCCCAGCCTGAGCCTATTGGCGGTCGACCGGCCGGTCGACCAATGTGCATAAGAACGTGTACAAGGCCTGCCTATAAGGCCAGTCGACCGGGCGATCGACCGACTGTAACTACCCAACTCTCGGGTAGCGCCGATCGACTTGGTGGTCTACTTGCAAGGCTATATTCTTGAGAGCCTATAAGTAGGGGTTCTCTAAGCAGTTTTTAACAAGATTTTTTGAGAGCTTTTCTTCCCATCTTTCAAGTGTTTTGCAGTAAGTTTAAAAGAAGTTTTTGTGCCTAAAATATTTATTTTTTATTTGTTTTAAAAGTGTTGGAAAAATTAAAGAAAAGAGAGTCTTTGGGAATTAGTTTTGATCTTTCTTTACAAATCTATTTAGTGTTTTTTCAAAGTATTTTTCTTTGTTATTCTCTTCTCCAATCACTTTGTTTTTCTCACACTTGAGCTATCATCTCTAATCCTATCTATAGGATCTTGTTTTTGTGAAGAAAATTATCTGTGGTCTATTGTGATCACCAAGTGTTGTTTGTGATCATTGGTTCACCAAGATTGTAATCTTTTCTTTTCTTTAGCTTTGTGCCTATCCCACTTGTGTAGAGGTGATTGTGTTTGAGATTTGGCTTTGTGCCTATCCCTCTTGTGTAGAGGTGATTGTGTTTGAGATTTGGCTTTGTGCCTATCCCTCTTGGTAGAGGTGATTGTGTTTTTGGCTTTGTACCTATCCTCTAGTGTAGAGATGATTGTGTTTGAGAGAGAAGTAGTGTACTCCAAGTGTAGAGATGTAATTCCTCGGTGGAGATCCCTTTGTGAAAGGTCTTGTGCGGATATAATGGAAATCCTTCTGTGTGAAGGCAAGGACGTAGAGCAGTGGCTCGAATCTCGAAACATATCTTGTTGTTTGCGTTTGATCCACTATCTCTAAACTCTTTCTCTCTTATATCTTGCATTGCTTTATATTGTACTTATTCATATGCTAGATATAATTTATATGTGTCCATACTTGTGTTGAACTAAGAGAGCTTCATATAGCACCTCAACTCTTAACTTAGAGGAATCTCGAGGAGTAGTTCCAGAGCCCTTCACGGAGAATTCGGGCTCACTTTTGATTACACATAGTATGTTGCAATTGAGTTTTAAATTCCACATCATTTGTCTTTAAATTAGTTTAGTACACTTATTCACCCTCCTCTAGGTGTATTTCAATTATTTTATTTTGATAATTATTTATTTTTATTATTATTAGTGTTATTAATTAGTATTATTATTAATGATTATGAGTAACTCTTACTATTATTACTAACTATTATTATTGTTAATCATGTTATTATTATTATTATCATTGGTATTGTTAAATATTATTAATATTATTGTGTTATCATAATTGTTATTATTATTATTGTTATTACTATTCTTATTTTTTATATTATTATTGATTGTAATTCATATTATTATTATGTTTTAGTATTGTTGCATTTCATTATTCCTAAACCCTATATCCCATTACCCATTAACCATTCCTATGATCCTATAACCCTTAACCCATTGATGATCCATACCCATTTATCTCGACCTAAACCCTGTAGCCCATGATCCATACCCATATCCAACAACCCATTATCACACCCTATATATAATCTCTAATCCTATTTCTAATCTTATACCGTAATCCTAATCCCTTTCATAATTCTCTTCTCCCAGCCTCCCCATCTCCTTCGCCATCCCCCCATGGCCTGCACCACGTAGCCGTGCTCCCAACCTCTGCTGAGACCCCGATCAACTCTGCCATCACCGGAGCCCTATTGCATGGCCGTCTCCTCCCTTGCAGCCACACAACCAAGCCGATTGTCGGCTGTACCCCTAGGCCATCATCCTCATCTCACCACTGAGCCCTCTGGCATCACCACCGTCACCCCCACCAACCATGGCCAAGCACCTCCAACCCTCCTTGGACCCCCATGCGTGCCTGCTCCTCCCCCAAGCCATGCACAACCAGCCGAGCGCCTCCCTCTCCTTGGACTTCTCGTCCTTGGCCATGCTCACCTAAGATATCCCTGGCCAAGCAAGCCCATGCTGCAAGCCATCTCCAATACCCGCAGCTTGTCGCATCTCCTCCTCCTTCTTGGCCGAGCACCCCATAAGCCAGAGTCACTCCACAGCAGTGCCCTTGCACTCCCTCCTCCACCATGGCTTCTCCATCTCCTTCGTGGACCCCCGTCGATGGCTGTGCTCACCCCACCATGAGTTCTTCCTTTCTCTCTCTTTTTGGAAAGAGTCCCATGAAATCAATGCCCCACAAGTCAAAAATTTCTACTTTCAGGATTGGTATAAGGGGCATTATGTCCTTGCGTAAGACTCGACCCATCATTTGACATCTTGCACAGAGTTTGCAAAAATTGTAGGAGTTCTTGAAGAGAGTGGGCCAGTAGAAACCACTCTGAAGAACTTTCTCGGTCGTCTTTCATGGACCAAAGTGTCCACCACATGCAAACTCATGACAAAATGTCAATACACTGTGATGTTCATCCTCAGGAAGACACCTTCTAATGATCTGGTCAGGACAATATTTGAATAGATATGTTTCATCCCAAAAGAAGAACCGTATTTGTGTTAAAAAGCGGTGCTTGTCCTGATTTAACCAACTAGAAGGTGTTTGTCCGGCTGTAAGGTAATTTACAATGTCAGCATACCAGGGCTCTTTACACATCACTATGATGTGTTCGTCAGGAAAAATTTCGTTGATTGGTATCATCTCTACTGGTGCATTAGGAATCCTTGAAAGGTGATCAGCCACCACATTTTCGACGCCCTTTTTGTCCTTTATTTCTAGACGAAATTCTTGCAAAAGAAGTATCAAACGAATAAGCCTAGCCTTAGCGTCCTTCTTTTGCATTAAATATCTGAGGGCGGAATGGCTGGTGAAAATCATTGTTTTAGACCTAAGTAGGTATTGGCGGAATTTCTCCAACGCAAACACAACTGTTAAAAATTCCTTTGCAGTTGTGTAATTGAGTTGGGCCTCATTAAGCGTCCTACTTGCATAATAAATCACGTGTTGCCTGTATCAATGCGCTGTTGTAGGACAACACCTATGGCATAATCAGAGGCGTTACACATGACTTCGAAGGGTCTAATCCAATCAGGTGCTGATACTATTGGTGCTGAGATAAATTTTGTTTTTGCTCTTCCCAAACTTGTAGACATCCAACATTAAAATGGAAAGGCACATCTTTTCCTAAAGGATTAGTTAAAGATCTAGCAATTTTGTTAAACTCTTTAATAAATCTTCTGTAAAAACTAGCGTGCCTCAAGAAAGATCTGATGTCTTTTAAGTATTAGGTTCAGAAAGTTTTGCTATCACCTCCACTTTAGATTTGTCAACCTCAGTTCCTCTACTAGAAATCTCATGACAAAGGACAATTCCTTGATTGATCATGAAATGACACTTTTTCCAGTTAAGTGTCAAGTTCTTTTTCATGCATCTTTGTAAGACCAACTTGAGATGATACAGGCATTGGTCAAAAGAATCACCATATATCAAAAAATCATCCATAAAATCTCTAGAAATCTTTCTACCATGTCTGAGAAAAGACTAAGCATGCAATGTTGGAACATTGCAGGAGTGTTGCATGACCCAAATGGTATCTGTCGGTATGCAAATGTTCCAAATGGGCAGGTGAAAGTTGTCTTTTCTTGGTCCTCGGTAGCAATTGGGATTTGATTGTATACTAAATACCCATCTAGAAAACAATAATATTCGTGTCCTGTCAATCTCTCAGGCATCTGATCTATAAAAGGAAGAGGGAAATGGTCGTTACATGTAGCAGCGTTTAGTTTGCGATAATCAATACAAACTCTTATCTTCGTTGGAAGACGAGTCTGTACTAATTCTTTCTTGTCATTCTTTACCACAGTAAAGTCTGCTTTCTTGAGCACAGTATGGACTAGACTAACCACTGGCTATCAAATATGGAATAAATTATCCCATTTTCTAGCAATTTTAGGATTTCAGTACGGACACCCACTTGCATAATGGGGTTCAGTCGACGTTATGGATCACGTTTTGGTTTGGCCTCTTCTGTCAGGTGAATCCTATGTTGTGCAATGGATGGGCTGATCCCCTTAATATCGGCTATGGTCCAACCAATGGCCTCTCTTTTTTTCCTTAATATAGCAAGAAGGTCCTCTTCTTGTTGTTCAGTCAGATGAGAAGCTATGATTACAGGGAAAGCTTCCTTTTTACCCAAGTACTGATACTTGAGATGACTAGGAAGAACCTTCAGTTCTGAAGAAGGGGCATGATCTATCAAGGGTTGTTCTGTTGGAACTTGCTTTTGATGAAACATTTGTGAAGACATATCAATGGAGCTCTTTTGCACAAGCCTATTCAAGAGTTCTACATGATCAAGACTTCCCAAAGAGAATGACTATGGATGTGTATTGTAATATTTAATAGTTTGTTAAAAGCCTTGAAACACACATACACATCATTAGTTTATTAGTAGACTTGACCCTTCCTATTAGTAGACTTGATCACCTATTAGTAGACTTGACCCTTCCTATTAGTAGACTTGGCCCTTGCTATTAGCAGACTTGACCCTTCCTATTAGCAGACTAATAGGGTTGTTAGTCGACTTATCAAAATGACTAGTCGACTAATACCAACTATAGTCGACTTGACAGAACTCTATAGTCGACTAATATTTGTCCTGAAACATACCAACTCTCTGTTTGCACTATTAGTCGACTTAACAGTCTATATAGTCGACTAATAGACTTATGTAGTCGACTTATACTTCCCTCTCGTCGACTAGTTTCAGTTTCCAGAAACTTGTCTTTTGATTTTATCATGACCTAGTCGACTTGGTCTTTTCTATAGTCGACTAACCTTGAGAAATTTGCCTACCCTAGTCGACTAACTCATATCTCAAATCGACTAATGACAGTTTCTGACTGTTGGACAGTTTCTATTTTTTGATATTTTCTTCAACGTTATCCAACGTTTGAATATTCAAAATGGTCCTAATGACTACCCTAACTAACCATAGAGTTCAGCTATAAATAGAGTTGTTATCTTAGGCTAAAAATATCAATTCAAATCTATAGTTTTCTGACCAAAAATCTTGCAAAAATTCTGGTTCTCTAAAAACTGTTCCCACTTTCTATTTCTTCACCAAATTCCTACTCCAAAGTGAAGATTTCTGAAAGTCAACCTATAATAGCCCTTGTCCACGATCACATACTGAATCAAGGCTTATAGGAAAGTTTGTAATCACTCAAAGGAATCATTGTACAAGAGCGTCTTCTTGGTGTAGAAGAGAGGTTGTACAAGGTGTTTGTCTTCTTGGTTTGTAAGAAGAGTTGTACACATTTGGCAAAGGATATTTGTCAAGTGGTGTGCAAGGTGTTGATTTTGGGTGTACAAAGTCAAAGGATAAAGGAAAATCTCAAGCGGGTGGCTTGAGGACTGGATGTAGGTCACGAGGACCGAACCAGAATAAACCACTCGTGTTTGCGTTTGCTTAACTTTTTTGTGATTTATTTTCCTTATTGCAAGTACGTTTATTTCTTTAACACTAATATTCTTGTGTGAGTGTTGACATGTATTTTAGATCCACACTTGGCATCATCTCGGGACCAACAAGTGGTATCAGAGCAGGAACAATAATTGGTATCAGAGCTCTGCATACCTAGTCAACAATCTACAAGGATGGCAACGGAGTTCCCTTTGTCACAATTCAAAGAACGACATTCTACATAACGTCCACCGCTATTTGATGGATCAACTATAACTATTGGAAGTGTAGAATGAAGATCTACTTGCAATCGCTCAATTACGAACTTTGGAACATAGTAGAAGTACCGTACACCAAGCCGACAACCAACTACACCTCTTGGAGTGATGATCAAAAGAAGAATGCGAACTTTGATGCAAAAGCGATGAATGCTTTATTCTGTGCCTTAACCAAAGAAGAATTCAACCGTGTGTCAACAGCCACTTCTGCAAATCAAATATGACACACTCTACAGGTAACACATGAAGGCACAAATAAGGTTAAAGAATCTAAGATTTCTATTCTTGTCCACTGGTTTGAACTTTTCAAAATGAAGGAGAATGAAACCATCTCAGAAATAGTACATCTAATGGGTACAAATGAGCAATCAAGCACAAACATATAATAATCAATTTGTAGCTCACTAGTAGTACAAGTATATGCACAGGTTTTAATGAAAGCTACATCTTAAACATGTAATCAAAAATTGAAGCATAAAAACAAAACATATATCAACATGATCCTTATGTAAATGCACATGTTATTTAGATTAAGATATACACTATAGTTAAACTAAGGTGAGAACAAAAAATATGGGTCCATATGAATATGGGTGTATCTAAAATACTATACATGTATGTCACTAGTCTAATAAACATGGCATTTAACATACTAATCATGAAACATCAAAACATGCTAAAAATCAATGATATGAAAGCACGTAAACTAAATAGGAGTTTAGAGATTGTTACCAAAACCATAAGGGCACATCTCTAGGTCTCCAAACCTAGGTGGTCCTCCCACCAAAACTTCCCTTGAAAGTGATGCATCCAAATTGTTACCATTAAGCTCGGAACGCATCCACTTTAAGGCACCATTACCCTCACGTTAAGCGAGAGCCCACACCTACATCAAATAAAATAGGGGTGATTTTTGGTACCCATACTCTATTGGGTCCATGGGGGTTAGCACCTTTCCTAACCCAAACAAATCTATTTGCTAAATTTACATTATGTATTCTATCATAACAAAATTTAGTAAGGTGGCCCTTACGTCCACAATGTGTACAAGTGTACACATGAGCATACATGGTGTTGTGTGTGAACGTGGGAAGCATGTGTATGCCTTGGTTTGTGTGCATGCATAGGAGGAACTTGTTTCTTTCGAAACATAGATTCCAAACATGTGTGGTTCATGGCACATTGGCTCAAAGTGGAGCCCAAACAATCAACACTCTTCTTTAAATTACAAATATTATTTTCAATCATGGAAGAAGAGATAGAGCATGTAATAGGTATGCTAGGTGGTGAAGCATGGCAAACATGTGAGTCAATATCATTTTTCAAAGAAATATTTTTCATAGAAATCAAATCCAATTCATTTGAAATAGAAGCAATTTTCTTTTCCAAAGATTCATTTTCTTTTAACACAAAATCAATTTTAGAAGACAAAATCTCATTATTCTTCAAAACATCATTGCAATCATTTTGTTTTTCAAAATCTTATTTTCATTTAGGGCAAGATCAAGTTGGGATTTCAATGAGTCACGTTCACTTGAAATCTCATCCCTCTCTTGCAAAACAATCTCAATTCTAGAAGACAAATTTTTATTTTCTTCTTTTAATCTAAAACTTTTCTTTTTCAAAAATTGGTATTTTTGTAAAAGGTTTTCACAAACAATAGATAGTTCTTCATTTAAAGCATCGGCATCAACAAAATCATCGCCGGAAGAATTAGCACAATTATCTAGTTGAGTTTTCGAATTTACCTCAAGGGAGTCATTCCCCTGGACCATGTAGCAATGTTGTTCGGATTAATCCTCACTAGATTCTTTTTCCTCACTGTTTGGCGTTTAAAGCTTTGGAGAGGATAAAGTGTTCCACACTGCAAAGGCAGAATCACAATGAGAAACTAACATAAGATATTCTTTATTTAATGTGCTTCTAAGTGCCTCAAGGGCAAGGGCATTGGCCTCTATATGCTTGCTATTACCAAGATAGGATTTCTTGGTAGCAGGAAGGAAAACATGCAAACCTAGGGTTTTGAGGTACATACTTATCCTAAATTTTTACATGTCAACGTTGGAAACATCATACATGGGAGGGGTCAAGCAATCTATGAGTGTGTGTAAACAAGTATGTGCGCAAATGTAAAAAATAGATTAGCAAAGCAAGATCTCACTCCTAGGTGGTTAAACCTAATATCATGAGCGTAAGCTCTGATACCAATTGAAATTACACCTAGAGGGGGGGTGAATAGGTGTAAGGCTAATCTAATGACAAATGATGCAGAATTAAAAACTAAATGCAACACACTTAGTGTAACCAAAGAGTGTAGCCGAATTCCCGGTGAAGGGCTTTGAACTATCTCCTCTAAATTCCTCTAAATAAGAGTTGAGGTGCTATGTAAAGCTCTCTTGGTTGAACACAAGTATGGCACATAATCAAGCCCAAGCATATATATGATATGACAATAAGATGCAATGCACAATGTAAGAGAGAGAGAAAGAGAGAGAGAGTGGATCAAATGCAAATAACAAGATATATTTCGAGGTTCGAGCACCCAGCTCTACGTCCCCGCCTTCACACAGAAGGATTTTCACTAACTCGTCCACACAGGACTTCCCACACAGGAAACCTTCACTGAGGATTTGGGCAAATACAACTTGAAGTACACAACTTCTCTCTCCAAAAAATACAACCTCTCACTAAAGGCAAGGCACAACAACACAATCACCTCTCACTAGAGGGATATCACAAAGTATGAAAGGTTTACAACTCTTGGTGGTATAACAACCACAAACTAATTTTCCCACAAAAATAGATCCTAATAGATAGGATAGATGATAGCTCAAGTGTGAGAAAAACAAATAGTTTGAAAATCAAAAACACAAAGAAAAACTCTTGGGAAAACTTCTAGAATAGTTATGGAAATGAAGATCAAAAATCAATCCCAAAGACTTCTCCTTTTCTTGATTTTTTCAACCCTTTTAAAAACAAATAAAGATAAATCTTTAAACCCAAAACTCTTTTAAAAACTTGCTGTTAAAACACTTAAGAAAATGAAAATTTTTGCTCTTAAAAACTTATTGAAAACAGCTCAAGAGGGGGCAAATTTATAGCCCCTCAAAATCTGCCCGTTGGCAGTCCGGCAAAGGGCAAAATTGCCCTAACGGTCGACCGGCGGCCGGTCGACCGAAAACTGAAAACAGAGAGCAGAGCTCTCTTCGACCGAGGCCATTTCCAAAGAGCAGAACTCTCTGGCGGTCGACCGACCGGTCGATCGGCCTCCCAGCCTTGGCTGCGTGCACGTTCTGTGCATGTCGGTGACCAGACCGGTCGACCGACTTCTGCCTCGGTCGACGGCAGACAGCCTAGTCAAACAGTATAGGGATTAAAACTTGTCTTTTTGCCTTTGATAAAATCCCATAAAATCACATAAATTTCACAAAAAATTAGTTCTTATTAAATCTTTAAAATACAAATATGTGTGACAAAAATTCAACACATATTTCAAAACAATTTGAACCATTTTTGTGTTTTAAAATATTGCTTAAACCAAAACCGTATTTTCCAAAACTAGGATTTTTGAAATAGAAAATCGTTTTCTCCAAAACTCATGCAAATACAAAAATATAATATTGAAACAACTTTGAAGCATATTGTATATGGATATAATCCAATATACATGAAAGATAGTATATCTATGTTTTGACTTGAAAACTAAGATCGGTTAAACCGAAAAATCAAACATGAAACTTGTATGTGTATTGTGAACTTGAGCTTATCAACACTGTCTAATATTTACAATGATCTAAACAAACCGAGATCTTCTTGTAGAACGCCGTCTCCAAGAAGACTCGATCCAAACGCGATCCAAATGAGCTTGACTCTAACCGAGTGCTAAATGCGATCTTGATGCGCGAGCTCATGAATCATCATGTGAAAGCTACAAAACACCTTTGTTGAAGCTAATCACCTACTAATATCTTGATTAAATATCTGAAACTAAATATCACAAGATTATTAGTAACTATAAATACATGAGTTAATCATCATCAAAACTAGAGCGAAGGGCCTCTGGACCAATAAAGACCGGTATATGCTGAAAGTTCACCTAGAGGGGGTCAATATGTGAAGTGCTAATCAAATGTGGAAGCTAAAAATAATGGCTAATAAAAACTAAGACAAATATAAATTCCCAAGAGTGAAGTGAATTTTCAGTGAAGGGCTCTAGAACTTCTCCTCAAGATTCCTCTTTTAAAGAGTTGAGGTGCTTCAATAGCTCTCTTAGATCAAAATAAGTATAGGGATAATATCAAGCATATATGAATAAAGCAATAAGATCAATGCAAGATATAAGCAAGTATAGTTGAGTTGAGAGATAGTAAACACAAATCCAATAATATATTTCGAGATTAGAGCCACTAGCTCTACATCCTCGCCTTCATCGCGTGAATAATTTTCGCTATCTCCACAAATGAACTTCACAAAGGAAACAATCCCTTACACAAGAGAGGGCACAAAGCCAATGAACTTTTGCATAAGAAGTGGGCATAAAACCAATTCACAAAGCAAATATACCTCTACACAAGAGGGTAGAATAAAGCAATTTTGAGGAAGAACACCACTTGACTAAGACCACAAAGTAAAAATCTCACAAAACAAGAAATCCTATAAGGATAGATAGAAATGATAGCTCAAGTTTGTGAGAAAACTAAAAGTTTTGAATTGAAGTTTTTAAGAAAGCACTTGGAAAAAAATCCTTGAAGCTATAAAAATTTGAATCCAAAAACTTGAGTTTCTCAAAAAATTGAATCTTAAAAATTTGGATCCAAAAACTGTCTCTCCACAAAAGGTCAACATGAAGATCATTTTTGAAGGTCAAAATATTACAATTCATATAAAGAATTTATATCTCTAAGATATCTTTCTAATGCAACTTGAATCAAATCAATTCCATATCAGAGTATAAAGTTATGATCAAAACACTGAAGGGTGTCAAACTAAAAAATCTGTAAACTTTTTGCAGAACATAATTTGACTTCAAATCAATATTTAACACCTTGAAATTTATGTTTGTAATGAAATTTGAATCACATCGATTGGATATCAAAGTAAAAAGTTATGATCAAAACACTAAAAAAATGTCAAGCATACTTAACAGAACGGTTGAAGGCGCGGTCGACCTCTCTGCACGAGCCACTGGCTTTTGTATATCCTAGCTTGCGCAAATCCGGTCGATCGCATGGTCGACCGGCCTGAGGTCAAAACCAGTTTTACATTATTATAAATTTTTTTAAAATTAAAATAAAATTTTATAAAAATCCATAAAAAATAAGTTCCTGTAAGTACATATGAGTAAACATATGTATGAGCACATATTTCAAACTTTTGAACTTATTTCAAGATTTCAAATTCATTTTTCAAATATAAAGTAATTAAAAGTGTTTTTCCAAAAACTAAATATTAAACTTTTGAAATGTTTTTTTAAAAAATAAACATTCACATCATATACACAAAAATAAGTTTCTATGAACACTTTTGAAACTCTAATGTGAATGGATAGAAGCAATCACATTTCAAACAATAAAACTTGGTTTTGATATAATATTTTCACAAAATCAATCTTTTGATCCAATCAAAATGTAAACACATCAAAATAAGTGTCTTTCATCAAATTTACCTCTAATATGTATGGATAGTCTCCAATACATATTTCAAACAATAAAATCCATTTCTTTGAGATATAAACCATATAAAACTCAATTGTTTCTAAATATCAAACTCTTGAAAATTAACCCACAGATTTCACTTTTGATGAAATCTAAAATTAAAACTCAATTAAACCAATATCAAAATCTTTTGTGTGCCTGTAAACTTAAGCAATCAAATCTAATCTAAACTTTAAAAAACTTCTAAACATTTACAGACTCTTTTACAAACAAGTCTTCTCTCTTGATCTTTTTATCCTTAACTTGATCAAAACTTGATTCTTGATGAGTTAGTGATGAGGACATCACGCAGTTATTTATCTTTTCATGCCTTAGCTTATAGGGGATTTAGGTTTTGTTTCAGCTTTATTTGAGTTGGTGTTTTAGCTTTATTTGTGTTCCTTTGTGGGCGTTTAGTACCACATCGGTTATTTCCCAGTAGTCTTCTTTTGTAAAGCCTATATAAGGTCCCCTAAACTATTGTATAAATGAATGAATGAATGATTAAAACTTTTCCTCAAATTATTTGTAAAATTCTTGAGTTCTGCTGCTCTCGAGTTTAGGTGAGAAGCCCGTGCAAGGGGTGGAAACCCAAATCTTATCTTGTTCGCAATTTAAATTTTGGTTGTGATTTGAAGGTGATTGCGATCCAGGTGGTTTTACATCATTTTGGTATCAGAGCCCCGGTTTTCAATCCCCTTCAATATTGTCTTTTTTTAATTTTCAGTTCCAAAACCCTAGATCTATATTCCAAAAAAACCCTAGATCTATATTCCAGATTCATTCAAAAAAAAAAAGAAAAGAAAAAGAAAAGAGATTACACTGTTTCAAAAAAAAAAAAATAGTGAAAGATTTTCATCGAAAATTCCCTGAAAAAAAGTGGAATTTCCACTGTTCACCATCTCTCTTTCCCAATTCCTCCTTCGCTCTTTCAACGGAGTCGGCGACAAGCTTCGCGTCTTCATCGACGTACAGATCTCCATCACGGCCATCGACATCCTCGTTTCGACATCCTCACGCACGATCTCCGCCTCCGCAAGATCTCTGCCGCATCTCCAAGTCTCGGTCAACAACGACATCACCACCACGGCCCTCGACATCGCCCCCTCTCTGACATCCACGTCCTCGCGCCACCGCCGCCTCTAATCTACACCAACACCCACGTCGCCGCCGTCCTTGCAATTCCAAAGCAGACACCCAGATCCAATCGTCGAGCCCTAGCAGAGCTCGAAGGGGGAGAACAGAGGATTCGGGTGAAAAGGGGAAAGATCCAGAGTCTCGTTGCCTTCATCCGAACTTGCCATTTAGCAGATCAGTGCAGCTCAGAGCTTCCAGCTCCTCACCAGAGCTCCTTCAGCCTCCTCCGACGCCTCCAGTCTCGCCGGAGCGCCGCCGTGACCGGATCTCCAGTGTCGTCACCATCCGGAGGGCAGATCGAAGGGAAGAAGAGCTGATCGGACGCGCCGACGCTTCCCGATCCACATCGTCCTCTCCGTAGGCTCGTCGAAGCTTCTGGAGACTCGATTGACTTCATCAGGGAAGGGTCGGTCCTCGCCGCCGTGTTTTGCTGTGTCGCTTCGCTGCCATCGCCGGATCCCTGTCATCGCCACGGCCGGACTGGGATTCCCGCCCCTTGTCGCGAACCCTAACGGAGATCGAGGGAGGGGAATGGGCACCTGCGAACAGGTCCGTCTCGGGTGAAGCAGGTTCTCCTCTGAGAACCCGACTTGGAGAAAAAAATAAGGATCTCGTGCAGTCGTTGATTCCACCGCGACCTCGCCGGGCTCCTATCGCCGGCGATAGCTCCAGCCGCTGTCGCCTTCGTTCCACCTTTGCCCTAGCCTGGAGTCGAGGAGAGGAACTGAGCTCAGGTGTTGGGTTTACAGAGTAAACCCGACCCAACTATATAAGGGTTGGGTCGGGTCCAAACCCAACCCCGCCCATTGGCTTCAGCCCAAACCCGGATTCTTATTGGGCTTGGGTTCAAATCCTTAAGTGGTTGGGCCGGATCCAAACCCAACTGACCCATTTTAAACCCGTTTGGTTTTTTTAAGAAAATTTATAGCGGGTTGCGGGTCCGGGTTTAGACGGGTTGAGTGATTATAACCTGAACCCAACCCGATCCACTTCAGTGACGTCACTGCTGACATCAGCAACCGGGTTAACCCACTGAGTTGACTCAGTCCAGATCCAGCTCGTCCTGACTCAGTTCAGAATCGCAGCGTCACTTCAGATAGCTGTTCAGGGCTCATTTCAAGTCCAAATCGAGCCGTTTTCGAGGCAGTGGATTCGTGACGATCAGTACTACGCGCCTACAGCAGTCTCATTTAGGTTTGAGCTACGGTCGCCTTCCCAGGCGTGAACGACTCCACCTCAGGTGATATCACAACTTGACCTAATTCGTTAACTGTTGATTACTTGCAATTACTATATAGATTGCTATAATTTGTTGGTAAAAATGCTATTTGCTTCGATCTAGTGGTTGCATCTTTTCATCATATTAGGAATGCATTTTATTTACATTTAAAGCTTAAACTTTAGGGAATTTTTTGTTTAGTGCATACATTTAGTTTAATTGACTCTAGGGCTCTCCATTGCATCTGCTTGCTTGCTTAAGTCATCATGACTAATCAGCATTATAGGGACTCCTACTTAGACCATCTACACAATCTCCATCAGGGTCATATGTCCGTTCATGAGTACATTACCATATTTAAGGACTTAACCCATCGTAGTGAAGTGAGAGAGCACCCTTCTGAGACTCTAACTAGGTTTATTTGGGGTTTACGGCCTAAAATAAAACGTGCTATGATTACTGGCCTCTATGACTTAGACACTGTTGAAGATGCCTTTGATGTGGCATTAAGATTGGACTTGACTTTCAAAACGCTGGTCAATGCCAAGGTCAAATGTTCTAAATGTAAGGGCTATGGACATTATAATTATCAGTGCCCCTCAGAGAGTCAACATGTTAGGCCTGTGCCCACTAATGAAGTTGATAATTCGAAGGCTGTTAAGGATGATCAAGTTTCTTCTAAAACTGTTGATATAATCGAAGACATAGCAGTTGATTCTGTCACACAGATTATTGATGAAATTCACATGTCTTGTGATAGTGTCAATGATGACGTGGACGAGACAGTTGAGCCTAATATACCCACTGTGTCTAATCAGCCATTCGAGTCTCCTTGTGTTGAACCTAATTTTATGGTCATTCCTATCAATTCATCTTTTTAGGGAGTCACCTGAATTTCTTGCCAAGGTCCAGCAACTGATTTCTAATACTTCTTTCTCGGGTTGTTTAGAGTTTGTGTCCGAGTCCCGTATACCTCCATTGTTAGATGTGTGTCCTTCTAGGCATATTATATCTCTCGTTCTCCCATCGTTAGGAGCTATGCTTAGAATACCTACTGCTTTGCATCTGCCTGTTGCACCTATTGATGATATCACTAGGCTGATAGCAATTTGCAATAACACCTACAAATTTGCTGCATACCCATATAGTATTTTGCAGGAATTTATAGTTGATGATAGGGTGATGGTTACGAGTCACTCTGAGGCCACGAGAAAGTTGCACGCTTGGCGTGAAGATTTCGAAATGACTCTGAAGAGGATTGCATACATTGCTTACGAGTTGGATAGCCCGTGGGATCCTGGTATCAGCTCCATTTCAGCCAGGATGATGCACATCGCTCTACTCTCTGTTCCTTGATCGTGCTGCTATCTTCCACCACCGATCTGTCATGGAGACCAGCTCCTCCTCCGCCACCATGGTCTCGACATGATGTTCCCATGCTGCTGCCACGACCGCCACCTTGGCCCGATTAGATGTTTCGTGAGGAGAGTCCTCATTCGATAGGGTCGAGTTCCTCCCACCCCGAGGGAATTGATGAGGACATCACGCAGTTATTTATCTTTTCATGCCTTAGCTTATTTAGGGGATTTAGTGTTTTGTTTCAGCTTTATTTGAGTTAGTGTTTTAGCTTTATTTGTGTTCCTTTGTGGGCATTTAGTACCACATCGGTTATTTCCCAGTAGTCTTCTTTTGTAAAGCCTATATAAGGCCCCCTAAACTATTGTATAAATGAATGAATGAATGATTAAACTTTTTCTCAAATTATTTGTTAAATTCTTGAGTTCTGCTGCTCTTGAGTTTAGGGTGAGAAGCCCATGCAAGGGGTGGAAACCCAAATCTTATCTTGTTCGCAATTTAAATTTTGGTTGTGATTTGAAGGTGATTGCGATCCAGGTGGTTTTACATCAGTTAGACTCCTTCTTGAGTACTTGAAATGATCTTTATGCTTAAGCTCCTGAATCAACATATGTTCACTTTAAAATTTGACTATGAATCTCTTGTTGAAGCTAAATTCCAACACAAAATCAATGCATAAGTTTTAGGAAAAAATGATAACAGTGAAAATTAATACTTATTTATGATACCAATTTGAAATTAAAAATAAGCTTAGCATTAAATCAATTGTGCTATAAAAACATATTTGAATTTTTTTTTACATAAGTTTCAGTACTTTCTCTCTTAAATCTCCTTGCAAATTGAGTGTATAAAAGTTCCCACCGGGAATTCACCGCTATAATATCATTATATCAAAAATCAATCAAGTTTACTAGCATACATGATTCACAACTAAAATTATCGCCAAAAAAAATTTTTTAGGTGCTGCTGGCGTGGAGGATTTGCTGGTGCTTGGCGTGGCGGCCGTGGCCATGGGTTGGTGAGCAGGAGAGAGGAACCGACAAAGATTATGATTTGTTGTTCATTGTTCTCGTTGCTAATTATGCTGGTTTTGAGAGTTGTGTGTTTTGGAATAAAATGAGTCTATTTTTGCATTGATGTAGGCTTTTGCTGGTCCATTTATATTTTCGCCAAATACTAATTCCTAACCCATATATTAATTTAACCCAAAACCTAAACTTATATTCATCTTTTAATTGAAAACATATGCGAATTTATTCTAATAATTTATGCTTGGCACCTAAAACTAATGCAACAAAGTGTGCTTTAAGAAAATAGAACGTTTATAGCCTGATTTGACCAAGAGTAGAGGGAAACAACTCAGTTGTAATATTAATTCTTTTTAGTGCTTAAAAGTAATTTGTTTATTTTAGTATAAAAGTTACGGGTTTAATCTTTTTAAAATTTTTTTTTTTGGTTTATATAGTGTAGTGGTGAGATTTTGATCTGTATCAGGATCGCGACACGCATCATAACCTCTTCAAGAACACTTAAAACAGACAAGATATGCCAGCAGATCACCTTCCTAAGTACCACTCAACCATTGTTGAGGTAACTCCTCTACCTGAGGAAGACCATCGCCCTGAGAACTCCCATACTCCGAGCAACTTCTCAAGAATCACCCATCTGTGCCCTAGGACACTTCTCTCATTCCGAGTAAGACATCTACAACAACCGACCACATTGATTTCCATTTTCAATTCTCTCTTAATTCATGGAGTCGGTTATGCCGCCAGATCATTCTACATTTTAGACATTGCAACAACCATTGCTTCAGTGCAGACAGTTGTAGATGACAGCAGAAATCACTCTCAATAATCAAGAGTATAATCCAAGTAGTTATGAAGAAATCTCAATGTGCAAATTTCATTGTTATGGAGATTCGTAATATCTGGATCTTTAGTTACATGTGTAAGGTAATTATACACTTGGACCTATGTGACCCCCGATCCCGTGGGTATGGAGACGTCACTGCGACGTATATACGCATGTCAGAAATACCCTTACGTATATACGTTAAGCATCAGTACATGCAAGAATCAGAATGCGAAAGCACAATGATAATGTAAATACCAACAGAAAAGTACAAGTACATGGTTATCACAGAGAGTGATACAATATTACAGGAATATTACATCACCAGAAAATACAAAAGTACAATGCGGAGAGATATACATAACAAAAGCTGAGAGGTGCTCACGAGCAGCAAGAGGAGCCTCGAGAGCCAATTAGGAGCAGAACTGAGAGGAAGAGCTGCAGCGATGTCCAAGCTTCTGCTACACTCTGGTCATCACAGAAGGATCCGTTGTGCACTCTGATCAGCTACAGAAAGGCCACCATGATCCGGGCTCTAGGATCTGGACATGAGAATCTAGGATTGTCAGATGCAACCCCGTGAGTACATATGATAAAGCCAAGTGGCATGCATATTAGGCAGCCACACGTGTACATGATCAGGTGTTGTGATTCAGGCATGCAGGTCTAGGTAATGACAAGTAACATAAAGGAAATAAAAGAACGACAGTAAATCCGAAATGAAGTAAATACATGTATATCGATAAGTCTGAATCAGAAAACATGCATATAAAACAGTGTCGAAAGCTTAAGTACAAATAAACATGTGATAAATACATTAAACATGCGATAAATATAAGTATGGACAAAACTAGTTGTATAAGCTCAGATTATGGATTCAGGGGGTCGATACGTCAAGGGGATAATCCAAACAAGGAAACTCTCATCTATATATCGCCTATCCTATATCGCCATCATCTGAGTTCATACAACTTGAGTTGCCCTCAGAGTAATAGAACTAGAGTGTGTCAGTAGTAATCATTGTGCCACATAAATCATATATCATAAAACAGGGTGTCAACTCAGGGCATAATATCTGATTAAATGATTCATCAATAACTAGAGAATATAAAGGTATTGCATTTTAAGTTACTCAATAATAATAATCAGTATCGTTTGATATTTCAATCGCCTCTCTACCAGCGCCTCACATCACTTGTAGTCCATACTAGAATTCGCACTCGAGTAACTTACTCGGGTTTGATATGTGAGTACCAGGACCCGAACAAAGGAGAGACCAAATATCACATGTTCCTAATATTATTACTGCTTGGTTGTTACGTTCTTATGTCATTCTTGTCCCTTTCCCATCGGCGTCCCACAGCACCGGCAGTTCACGCTAGAGCCCGCACTTCCAGTAGAACTCATCCGAACTCCGATACGCGGGTACCATTATTCGAATAGGGGAGAGACCAAATAACATATGCTCCAGGCGTTTTTACTATACAGGTATGTGTGTGTGTGTGTGTTAATATGCACTGAGAATGCTTATCAAGCTAACATCAGGTGGCACAGGCAGGAAGGAGGAAGTAGCCCTACAGATTCAAGAGGTGGCCCCCACAGATTCAGGAGGTGGCCCCCACCGCGTGTGTGGTGTGACACTTTGCTCCATGTGGCACTTTGCGCTGTGTGGGGAATGGATTTAATCGGTCGCTAATATTGCACATTCATTATCATATTCTCATACTTATTATAGAATAAACTCTGTTTTTTTCTAATTATTGTTTAATTTATTTGCAGGCCCATTACTAAAGGAGAGGGAGAGACGAGCCCAAAAGCCCATCAAATTCTGATTTAAATCAGAATTAATTCGAAGTCAGTAAATCAGGTCAGTTCAAATCAGTTGAAAATCAGTTAAAAACATATCTCTTCAAATCAACCGGTTAAAACCAATGATCAAAGGCCGCTTCGTCAAATCCAGGAGCTGAAACGAGAAATCCAGCTGAAGATAAAGTCAGATCGCGAAACCAGGAGGCACCACCCCCCGGTGTGGCCACCTGGCCATACCCAGGCCACGGAAAAGGGGCCAAAGCCGCGTTTTCACGGCTTTGTTGCAACTGTTGGGGGAGCATTTTCTCCCCCTATCTTCGTACACCCCTTCCTGTTGGGTTTCGCCTATAAATACTGGGATTTTCAGAGCATACAGGGGACGATGATGCAGAGACAGAATTTAGTCCACTTTTTCATTCTTTTTAGTGTAGATTTTTATTTTTCTTTTTATATAATTTTCAGTTTTCATTTATGTAATTCAGAGGAGATCAAAGTTTCATAGGAGAATGAGAATGAAGCTTGTGCTGAGAGTGACACCGGTGTAACTTGTTCTTCTTTTCTCTTATTGTTATAAAATTGAATCTATAGTTACCTTTTTTATGTACTTTGTTTTTGTGTTCTTCTTCTTCTTTTCAACTTCTCTCTTTCTTATACCAATTGCTATCCAAGTGAGTCTTATAGCATCGAAAGAGCCTTGCCTTTGCGAGTGCCACCGATATCTCATGACAATGGATTTTAGTCTCAATCTGTATCATTTCATGCTTGTTTTGTCTTAATGATGTAATGTGAAAGAGACGAGATTCAACTCTTATGGGCTATGCGCTGATTGCCTCCACTTCAAGGTAACATCGTCGCCAAAGATTCAAGGTAAGATTTTGGCCAAAAGAGGTAAGTAATTATTTTTAAGATCTTTCTTTTAACTTTTAGTGCAAATTACCAACACCACAATCTTCCAAATCTCTTTCACTCTTTTCAATTTCTTTGTAAATATTACTTCTATTTTCTCCACCTTCTCATTTTACCACCTTCTTCCTAACTTAAGTTTAACTCTTTTTCATTTTCTTTTAAAGAACTAGAAGAAGATCTTTAACCATTCTTCGTAACTTAAAAGAGTACTTGCTAAAAAACTTCCATCGCTAGTCCCTCATTGTGGATCACGACCCGTATGCCACTTGTTATTGCGGCAGTATTGAGTACTTGCACTCTTTATTCTAAGTTCTGAAATTCTGTATTCTTGTGTGTAGGTTCCAACTCAATCAAATTTTGGCGTCGTTACCAGGGAGGAAACGGTGTAATTGTTTTCTAACAAGTTTGGTGTCTTATTTCAGGACGTCAAGATTCAGATTTAGCACTCAAGTTTTGCAGGAGAAGACTTGCTATTCTGTGCCCCTACTCTCGAAAGTAGGAAACAGAATTTAAAGAAATTGCAGCGTAAGTTTGAAATTTTATGGACTACTAAAAAACTCTTTTTTGCTGGACATACCGCTTTGCAAAAATACAGTTTTGTGTATTATTCTTGCTATATCTGATATTCACACTCCCTGTTTTTAATCCAACAGTAATCTGAGTGATTGTTAATTGCTTAAAAAATGTTTAGACTTGCATTCTTGACATTTGTCTAATTACGTTTCTTTTACAATTACTGTTGAAGATAGCTGGAGACAAGGTACGTATGCATAGCATATAGTTCAGGAAACATTTTGGGTGATATTTGCTTTTGAATGTTACTTTTCTATATCTTGCACACTCTGCACAATCAATTTTAAAGACAAAACCAAATCAAGATAAGTGGAGAAGTCATTACCCTTCCTTAGCCCATAAACCATCTCCAGCGCGCACAACATAAGCCTGAGTAAAATCTGATAGATGTTGACCTTAGGGACATCTCGAACTCACTAGGAGATTATCCTAAGAGGGAAGGTGTTAGAATTTGACTCCTGCCAAATTAGTGTCTAGGAAAGGAATTGAGGGGCAAAACCCCGAAGGCTGGTGGTTGGGCTTAATTAGGCCTGTCGCTTTTGCGCGGATACCTCCCACCAATCTTGCCCTGACCTGGCTGATTAGCTTGTGGTCAAAGTCTGTATTATACCTCCTGTAGACAATCACCCGTTAGGAGTTGCCAGGTCAAGGTTACCTTAGAGTAGGCTTAGTTGTTTTCTCTTGTTGACTATTAGTGAACTTGTTTGTGATTATGTTTGTGTATGCAACTGTGGTCAAGAGACCCTAATTCTTCTCTAGGTTGGCTAGAAACACATCACCACCCAAGTTCGAACCAAAATCAGATTCGATTATGGCTCAACCGACATCTTTGCAGGATAGGTTCTATCTCATTAGAACCTCTCTTCCATCCTGCATTCAACTTCCATCGGTTGGTGAACACAACTTTGAGCTTAAGCAATAGTTCATCAATGTTGGCCCAAAGGCCTTCCACCCTAGTTTTGATGATGATTAACTCATGTAATTATGTTTACTAATAATCTTGTGTTGTTTAAGTTTCAGATCATTAACCAAGATATTAGTTGGTGATTAGCTTCAACAAGGAGTTTAGAAGCTTTTCATGGTGATTCCAGGGCCAAACCTTCAAGATCACACCTTGCCTAGCCTATGGATGGAGTTTTGGAGCAAGTCAACTTGAAGATGAAGATCATCAAGAAGACTTAGGTATCCTAGTTTAGATATTGTGTTTTAGATCCATTTGTAAGCTTAGTATAGTTGATATGCTCAGGTGCACAAACACACACGTTTTATGTTTGGTTTTTTGTTTTCATGAATGATTGATCAAAATAAGTTTACATGGTTTATATGTATAATAGATGTATTCTAGTTATACATACATGCTTACACTTCCTATACAAACTTATTTTGACTATCTTATTCATGTATTGAAAAATCAAGTTTGATAAAAATACAAGTTTTGTTTTTGATAAAATTTGCAAGACTCAAAATTAATTGATATGATTGATATATGTCTTGAAATTTTTATCACAGGTTTGTGTTTTAATATAAAATGTTAAACAAGTTTTGTGGATTTTTAGAAGTGTTAAAAGATTTTTCAAAATATTTTTAAACTGTTTTTCTGACCCAGTTTTCTGTTCCAGGCTTCAACCGGTCGACCAACGTGTACATATCTGTGCACGTTTGGCGGCTCTGGGACGGTCGACCCGGGCGGTCGACCGGGTCTGAGAGCAGTGCTCTCTGTTTGTTTAGGTCGACCGTGCCGGTCGACCGTGGTTGCCCAACGCACAATTCTGACCGTTGGCGGTCGACCGGGCCGGTCGACCGGTAGCCTGTCAGGTTGCCACATCAGCCTAACGGCTAGTTTTCTGATGGGCCTATATAAACCCCAATTCTTTGGGATTTTGGCCAAGGTTTTTACAAGAGAAAAATTCTCAGTTTTCCTGAGTTTAAAACAAGTTTTAAAAGAGTTTTTGGGCTTTAAACTTCTCATCTTTATTGTTTTGGGCTTTTGAAAATCAAAGAGAACTAGGGTTTTGGGAGATTGTTTTGATTTTCATTTTCTATCATTTACAGAGATTTCCCAAGTAGTTTTTCTTTGTTGCTTGTTTCAAAAATACCTTGATTCCACACTTGAGCTATCATACTATCCTAATCTATTAGGATCCTTGTTTTGTGGAAAAGAGAAGAAAGAGATTGTTTGAGGTTGTTGAGCCTCTAAGTTGTAAACCCTCCTTCATTTGTGTATCCCTCTTTGGTAGAGGTTGATCGGAGTGGTATTGGTTTGGATCCCTCTTCGGTAGAGGTGATTGTGTTTGTATTGGCTACGGGCCTTATCCCTCTTCGTAGAGGTGGATTGTGGTTGTATTGCCTCGGTGGCATTGAGAGAGGAGTTCGGTACTCCTATAGTGGATTGGAATCCTACACGGTGGTGTAGGAGGGGATGTAGAGCTAGGGGCTCGAACCTCAAAACATATCTTTGTGTTTGCGTTTGATCCATTATCTCTAACTCTCTCTCTCTTTATATTGTGCATAGCATCATTCATTATTCATATCATACATTGCTTGCATTGTGCCTTGCATTGATTCATATTGATATATCATCTTATATGCTTGGTTGTTTGTGTGTGCCTCACTTGTACTTAATCAACAAGAGCTTCACATGGCACCTCAACCCATTCAAGGGGAATCAAGAGGAGTTAGTCCAGAGCCCTTCACGGGAAATTCGGCTACACTTGTTGATTGTATTAAGTGTGTTGCAAAAATTGAATTAGCTTCCGCATTTAGCGCACTTAGTTCACTAGATTAGCACTTACACCTATTCACCCCCCCTCTAGGTGTTTTTCAATTGGTATCAGAGTTAGTGCTCCTGATACTTAGGCTTAACATCCTAGGAGTGAGATCCATTTGTTTGCTAATCTTCATTTGCATTTGCACATTTGTTTGCTTGCACACATTTTTAGTTTGCACTCATGGATAGCCCTCCTATGTTTGATATTTCTAGACTTGATATTTGGAAGGTTAAGATGAGTTGCTATTTAAAGACCCTAGGTCTGCATGTCTTTCTTGCGGCCACCAAGAAATGCTATCTTGGAGATCGCAAGCATATAGGGGCAATGCATTAGCCCTTGAGGCCATTAGAAGCACATTATCTAAAGATTATCTTATAAGTGTTTCTAACATTGATTCCGCCTTTGCAGTGTGGAATATCTTGACAACCACCACCACCTCCAAGCTTCAATTGCCAATCCAACTGGAGGAAGAATCTAGTGGAGATGAATCCGAGCCGCAACAATGCCATATGATCCAAGGGAATGACTCCCTTGAGGTACACTCGGAAACTCAACTAGATAGTTTTGACTTTAGTTCTTCATGTGATGATTATATTGATCCCCATGCTTTGAATGAAGAACTTTCTATTGTGTGTGAAAAATTAATAGAAAAATATAAAGTTTTGAAAAGAAAAGTCTAGGAATTGAAAAAGAAAATAAAAATTTGCATTCTAGACTTGACATTGTTTTGCAAGAGAAAGATGAGATTTTGGATGAAAGGGATTCATTAAAATCTCAACTTGAACTTATTTTAAATAAAAATAAAATTTTGAAAAATAAAATGATTGTGATGATTTGTTGAAGAAAAATGAGTTTTTATCCTCAAAATTAGATTTTTGTTTTAAATAGTAATGATTCTTTGGAAAGAGAAATAGATTTTATTACAAAAGAATTAGATATTTGTTTAAATAAAAATAAATCTTTGAAAAATGATTTGGATTCTCATGTTTGCCATGCTAGGGTAGTTTTCACACTTCACCTATTGCATGCCACACTTCTTCTTTGATTAACAATGATATATCTTTGCTTAAGAAGAGTGTTGATTGTTTGGGCTCCACTTTGAGCCAATGTGTAGTGGGTCACACACGTTTAGAAACTTTGTTTCGAAAGAAACAAGTTCCATCTATTCATGCACACCCTACACGGCATACACATGCTCCTCACGGACACCATCACACTATGTATGCTCATGTGTACACTTGTACACATTGTGGACGTAAGGGCCACCTTGCTAAATTTTGCTTTGATAGAAACATACTTTAAATTTAGCAAATAAATTTGTTTGGGTTAGAGAAGGTACTAACCCCCATGGACCCAAAGAGTATGGGTACCAAAGACCACCCCTCCTTTGTTTGATGTAGGTGTGGGCTCTCACATGACGTGAGAGTTACTGTACCTTGGAGTGGATGCGTTCCGAGCTTCATGGAAATCAATTGGATGCATCACCTTCAAGGGAAGTTTGGTGGAGAGGACCACCATGTTTTGGAGACAAGGAGAGTTGCCTTCTAGGTTTTGGTAACGATTCCTAACTCCTATTTATTGTTTACATGCTTTTAATATTCATTGTTTATAGCATGTTTCATTGTTTAGTGATTAGTATGAAAATGTCATGTTAATTTGATTCTTGACATACATGTATAGTATTTGAGGCACCCATGTTTAATATGGATTACTATTTTGTGTTCTCGTATTTGATTAGCTATCATGTACATCATAAATCTAATAACATGTGGATATTCATATAATCATGTTTATGTTAATCATGTTGATTTTTATCGTGCTTTGATGCTTCATGTTAAGATTACTTATTTAAATGTTAGTTTTCATTAAAACTAGGTATATATTTGTGCATATAGTGGGCTACAAATAAATCTATATATGTTTGGGCTTGATTGCTTATTTGAACCCATTAGATGTACTAGTATAGTCTAGTTTTGATGATTCATACATTTTAAACTTGTATTCTTATTTTTGGACTTGTTTTATGTGTATGAGTTTTTCATTTCATGTATATGTTTATTTTGCCAAACTTTAAAATATACATGTATACCCTTTGAGTCATTTGCCTTTCATGCAAATCTATATATATGGACTCAATTGTATTTAGGGATATGTATGTATACTTATTGTGTTGACAATTCATACATATACCTTGAAATAAATTTGTTTTGGTGAAAATTTAGTTTTTCTTGATTTGTGTTTATTTGTTTAACTTCATGTATATGTTTTTCTGTCCAAACTATTAGATATACATGTTTATCCTTTTTGAGCCACGTGCCTTTATGCATATATCTTTGTGGACTCGTTGTGTTTGGATATGTATGTATACCTTAGTTCGTATAAAACATACATATACCTTGAAGATTAAATAAGTTTTTGATGATTTTCATATTTTCATGTTTAAGGAATAATTGAGCTTAATGAAAAATTTTCATGATTATGATCTACACATTTATTTGTACACTTATATTTATATTTTGCTCATGTTTTGTTTTCATGAGTCATATTTATGCCTAATTGAATTAGAGTGTTGATTATCTTGTGGATTTCATGTTTTATGAAAAACTATTTTGTTGTATTCCTTGCTTGAAGGATTTCGTACTAGTTTAAAAGATTTTCCATTTAACTAGTTACGGTATTCTTCATATGGTAGAGTTTTTCAAACAAAGTTTATTTTCAAATCTATTTTTTGAAAACCCCTACCCTTTACGGGAGGTTGGATGGGAGTCCATGCCTTGTATGTTTATATTGAAAATCATTTTAAACTTATGCATGAGATGGGAGGTAGTTAAATGAGTTATACCATGCTTTTATTGTTATGTCAATTGGTATCATTGAACTCTTTCAATTGGTATCATTTTGATCTTTTTATATATTCATATCTTTATTGTGTATGTATATTTTCAATTGGTATCATCTATTAGTGATTGGTACTCATTCTATTTCATACACATATACTTGTTTTATTTGTGCTATTATATTTCTATATCTTTAGCACAAATCTTGTTTATGCTAGAGATTGAGCTTCAACTTCATTTTCAATTGATTTAGTTTTCAATTGGTATCTTATTTCAAGCCTACACATAGTTTTTGTTGGTATTTCATAAAGGGGGAGAAAATTTCGTTTTTCATATTTCAATTGGTACTTGTATTTCCACTCCCTTACTTTATGATAGAAAATAGTCATTTCAATTGTTTATTTGGCTTAAAAAGAAAAATAATATCTTTTGATATCAAGATGTTTTGTGTTTTAAATTGGTATCTAAAAATTTTGTTTAAAGAAAAATTTTCAAAAGTTTTGATTTGTATTGACTATATGCAAGGAGAGCTTAACATCTCTTCTACATATAGATTCATGTTGAGTGTATCTTATATTGAGGAGCTTAACATCTCTTCTTTATGTGGTACACGTGTGTAGGGGGAGCTTCACATCTCCTCTTATGCATTACATAATGTGTGTTATGTGAATTAGGGCTTAACATCCCTCTTTCATGTAATGCATATGTGTAGGGAAGCTAACTTAGCGTCTTCCTCTTCATGAATGTATATAGCATATAACATTTACTGATCTTTATTTATTTTCAATTGGTATCAAGATGCTTCATTGTCATATTTTCAATTGATATCCAAATTGATTGTAACCCCTTATTGACCTTGTTTTTGTTTTTAGACAAAAAGGGAGAGAACATTGTTTGTATTGTTTTGATTGACAAAACGGGGGAGAAAGATTTTTACCCCTCATTTTATTGTTTTGATTGTTTACCCCTTTGCTGATGATTGACAAAAAGGGGGAGAATAATTTGTGTTTTATATATGCATACTTATGTTTTTGCATATATTAAGTTTTATTGGTATCTAGAGCTTCTAGTGTTTTTGTTAATGTTTTATTAATTTAATTGGTATCTAGAGCTCCTAGAATATGTTTATGTGTTTTATGCATGTTGATGCATACATGTTTATGTACATTCATTGCATATCATTTGTTTATTTGTTTATGCATGAGTTAAGGGGGAGCTTCTTTGAAGCTTAACTTTAATCCATGCATATATAACTCCATGAGTTTTGTCATCATCAAAAAGGGGAGATTGTTGGCCCAAAGGCCTTCCACCCTAGTTTTGATGATGATTAACTCATGTAGTTATGTTTACTAATAATCTTGTGTTGTTTAAGTTTCAGATCATTAACCAAGATATTAGTTGGTGATTAGTTTCAGCAAGGAGTTTAGAAGCTTTTCATGGTGATTCCAGGGCCAAAGCTTCAAGATCACACCTTGCCTAGCCCATGGAAGGAGTTTTGGAGCAAGTCAACTTGAAGATGAAGATCATCAAGAAGACTTAGGTATCCTAATTTAGATAGTGTGTTTTAGATCCATTTATAAAGCTTAGTTTAGTTGATATGCTCAAGTGCACAAACACACACGTTTTTATGTTTGGTTTTTGGTTTTCATGAATGATTGATCAAAACAAGTTTACATGGTTTATATGTATAATAGATGTATTCTACTTATACATACATGCTTACACTTTCTATACAAACTTATTTTGACTATCTTATTCATGTATTGAAAAATCAAGTTTGATAAAAATACAAGTTTTGTTTTTGATAAAATTTGCAAGACTCAAAAATGAATTGATATGATTGATATATGTCTTAAAATTTTTATCACAAGTTTGTGTTTTAATATAAAATATTAAAACAAGTTTTGAGGATTTTTAGAAGTGTTAAAAGATTTTTCAAAATATTTTTAAACTGTTTTTCTGACCCAGTTTTCTGTTCCAGGCTTCAACCAGTCGACTAAGTCAGTTTATTAGTCGACTTGGGCTGAAGTCAGTCGACCGGGTCCGGTCGACCGACGTGCACAGATCTGTGCACGTTTGGGACGTGCACAGATCTGTGCACGTTTGGCAGCTCTGGGACGGTCGACCCGGGCGGTCGACCGGGTCTGAGAGCAGTGCTCTCTGTTTGTTTGGGTCGACCGTGCCGGTCGACCGTGGTTGCCCAACAGTCACAATTCTGACCGCTGGCGGTCGACCGGGCCGGTCGACCGGTAGCCTGTCAGGCTGCCACATCAGCCTAACGGCTAGTTTTCTGATGGGCCTATATAAACCCCAATTCTTTGGGATTTTGGCCAAGGTTTTTACAAGAGAAAAATTCTCAGTTTTCCTGAGTTTAAAACAAGTTTTAAAAAGAGTTTTTGGGCTTTAAACTTCTCATCTTTATTGTTTTGGTTTTTTGGAAAATCAAAGAAAACTAGGGTTTTGGGAGATTGTTTTGATTTTCATTTTCTATCATTTACAAAAGATTTCCCAAGTAGTTTTTCTTTGTTGCTTGTTTCCAAAAACACCTTGATTCCACACTTGAGCTATCATACTATCCTAATCTATTAGGATCCTTGTTTTGTGGAAAAGAGAGAAAAGAGATTGTTTGAGGTTGTTGAGCCTCTAAGTTGTAGACCCTCCTTCATTTGTGTATCCCTCTTTGGTAGAGGTTGATCGGAGTGGTATTAGTTTGGATCCCTCTTCGGTAGAGGTGATTGTGTTTGTATTGGCTATGGGCCTTATCCCTCTTCGGTAGAGATGGATTGTGGTTGTATTGCCTCGGTGGCATTGAGAGAGGAGTTCGGTACTCCTATAGTGGATTGGAAATCCTACACGGTGGTGTAGGCGGGGATGTAGAGTTAGGGGCTCGAACCTCGAACCATATCTTTGTGTTTGCGTTTGATCCATTATCTCTAACTCTCTCTCTCTTTATATTGTGCATAGCATCATTCATTATTCATATCATACATTGCTTGCATTGTGCCTTGCATTGATTCATATTGATATATCATCTTATATGCTTGGTTGTTTGTGTGTGCCTCACTTGTACTTAATCAACAAGAGCTTCACATAGCACCTCAACCCATTCAAGGGGAATCAAGAGGAGTTAGTCCAGAGCCCTTCACGGGGAATTCAGCTACACTTGTTGATTGTATTAAGTGTGTTGCAAAATTTGCATTAGCTTCCGCATTTAGCGCACTTAGTTCATTAGATTAGCACTTACACCTATTCACCCCCCCTCTAGGTGTTTTTCAATCAACACACTCCTTAAGTTCTATGGCTTAGAGTCTGAAGATGCTTATTTCTTCATAAGAGAATTTGAGAAAGTATGCTTAATGATGAAAATCTTACACCTTACAGATGATGCTATTAGGTTGAGATTTATCCCATTTGCTCTTAAGGACTTAGACAAGAAATGGCTCTACAGCTTAGCGGCTGGCTCTATCACATCCTAGGATGGTTTCATCAAGGTCTTCTTGGAAAAATTCTATCCAATTCATAAGACCACTCTCGTTAGGAAAAACATCATGCAGTTCAAGGAAGAACCTAGTGAACCATTTTGGAGGTACTTTGAACGCTTCAAAGACCACCTTGTCCAATGTCCTCATCATGGAATAGAGAAATGACGACAATGCCAAATTCTTTATGATAGTTTAGACTACTCAACCAAGACCCTCTTAGAAAGCATGTACTAAGGGGATTCTTGTAGAAGGATGAGAATGAAGGATGACATTTATATGAGAATCTAGCTGAAAAGACCATCCAATGGGAACCAATTAGTGAAAGCTCTAGGAATCCAAACTCCATCTCTTGAAAATGAGGTCTCCATTCAATTGAATCATCTATAACTAATGAGGCTAAGTTAGCTAACCTAGCGAGAAGACTGGAAGCTTTAGAAACTAAGGAACCTAGTCCAGTCAATCAAGTCAGCCCAAACCAATTTTCAACTCTGGGTTGTACATTCGGTCAGGCCATGAATCATGTGTTTGAGGAGTGTTTTGTGTTTCAAGCTCAACAACATTTTCCAGAACAGATGAATACGGCCTTTTTCAAGGTCGAACAATGATCCTTACGCACCAACTTACAATCCTGGCTGGAGAAATCACCCAAATTTCTTATGGAGCCAACAAAATAATGACCACCCACGGTCAAACCATGCAAGCCACTTCTATCATTCCAATAATTCTTCCAATCATCAACCCAACTTTCCAAATCACCCTCGCAATTCTCCCAACAATTTTTCACATTATCAACAAAATTTTTCCAACCAAGTTCCACAACCCTCCTTTCAGAATCCTCAGCTTGAAAGGAGAATGACTAACTTTGAGAGAAATATGAAAAGGTACATGAAGAACCAAGATTCTCTCATGCAAATAATACAGAGGCTAGAGGGTCAAATAAGCCAATTAGCCAATCCACAAAATGAGAGGCAAAAGGGTACTTTGCCTAGTCAACCAATTATGAATCCTAGGAATTCTCAACAAGCTCATTTGGCTGAAGACCAATCATTGAATTAATGTAATGTTGTTCATACATTAAGGTCGAGAAAGAAAGTTGATAACCAAGTGTCAACACCACCTAATCCCAGTCAGCACAATCACACCCCAGCATCCACCTTATCTAGTCCCAATCCTTCCAAATCTGACGAATCTGAAATAAATAAGTCAACCAGTCAGGTGTACAAGCCTATAGTACCATTTTCTAATAGGCTAAAGAACAACAAGCAGAATCCACACATGGATAAAATAATTGAGATCTTCAATCAAGTGAAGATAAATGTGCCACTCTTTGATGCCATCCAACAAGTCTCATCCTATGTAAAATTTCTTGAGGACATGTGCACCAAAAAGAGAAAGACTAATGTACCTAAGAAAGTCTTCTTAGCCACTAACATTAGTGAGCTACTGTCGGGTCCGACCCTGTCAAGTACAAGGATCCAGGTTGTCTCACCATTGCCTGCACTATAGGACAAGCCGAGATTAGTCATGCACTTCTTGACTTGGGAGCAAGTATCAACCTACTTCCATTCTCAGTTTATCAACAACTCGGGTTGGGCGATCTTAGTCCAACTCGAGTCACAATCCAACTAGCTGAACGTTCTGTGAAAGTTTCAAAGGGAAAAATTAATGATGTCCTTATCCGGGTCGGAGAGTTTATCTACCCAATTGATTTCATAGTTCTTGAGACACAACCTGTGTCCAATCCTAAGGCTCAAGCTCCTGTTATCCTAGGGCGCCTATTTCTTACTACTACTAATGCTATTATTAATTGTAAGAATGGGTCTATAAGATTAACCTTTGAGGACATGACTAGAGAAGTCAATGTCTTCAACCTAGAAAAACACCTCGTAAGATAAAAGACCAAACATTTGAGGTAAACTTTGTTGAAAATAATTGTGATGAAAAAAGTGAAGGTATAGAGAATGAGTCTTTATTTCTTGATGAATTATTTAAGAATAAATGTGATTATCTTAATGAGAAGGCATATGTCAGATATCCTAATTTTAGAGTCCCTTTTAAAAAAGAAAATTTGATTTGAATATCTTCACTTTCGATGAGCCAATTAATGATATATCGCATGAGAATATAATTCAAGAACCTCCAATTGACCTACTCTTTGAAAACCTTTTCGAAAAACTCATGTGTTTGGATGAACCGACTAGGGATATTTTGGTTAAATACACACTTCCAGGGGAAAGTGTTAACCTAAATTTTGAGGAGATGTATAAAACTGAGTTAGAATTCCTAGGCATTCATAGTGAGGAAGTTTCAACTGAGAAGTGTGATGATGATCAATTTTTGAATAATAGATGTAGAAATATAAGGAAGAAAAGCTTAAAGAAGGTGAGACTGGGGAGGGAGCGAGCTAAAATGACAAAAAGATTAGCCTCCCCACTATACCCTATAAAGAGAACCCATTGGAATGATGGGAAGAGAGCTAAAGGGATGGGACCGACCGAAAAAGATCTAGGTGTGGGAGAAACATGATGTTGTACATATTTTTGTATGATATATACGCACCTCTTTTACATTCCATTTCATGCATCTATACATTTCTTTCATACATTGGGGACAATGCACGAGATTAGTATGGGGGAGGGCTCTAACATGACTAATATATATAAAAAAATAATATATAAAAAAATAGAAGAAACAAATATATATAAAAAACTTTTTGAAAGAAAAGAACAATATTTTGATATATATTTTTGTAAGAAATTAAGTCAATTTTAAAGAATAGGAAAATCATAATTAGGATTCTTATACTTGGTGAAAATAAGATGACTTGTTTGATTTTCAGGATTAAGAAGAAAATTGATGAAAGTAATTTAGTCTTGATCTTTATTTTGAAGAAATATGCACACCTTATACACTACACACTTAGGGTTCAGAAACAAAGATTCTTATGCCTTATAAAAAAAAAGATAAAAAATAATATATATATATATATATGTATATCTATGAAAAATAAACAAATCTAATTATTGATTAGGTAGGTGCTTTGACCTAAGAAAGCCTTGGTATTTATGCAAAAGAGAATTATATAAGTTTGAAATATATATATATATATATATATATATATATATACACACACACACACACACACACACTCTCTCTCTCTCTCTGATTAAGCTGGGTATTTGTGCCTTATGAAGCATAAGTATTCACGCCTAAAAGGGGTACATTTTATAAATAAAAACCCTTAGTTTCGTGGCCTTGTCTGCTCGAGTGTTTAAGTCCTTAAGGGTGTTTTCTCACCTGGTGCCCTAAGACTGTACAATTTGGGTGTCACCGACTAAAGGCTCGTTACATGGGCAGATTAGAAAGCCTAATGGAATTGAGGAATAAATACCACCAAAAATAAATATAAATAAGGCATAGGAGTTAATGTTAAAGAACCCTTAGTCAAACTTTACGGTCACGAAGGTGCATATGACTCAGGGTAAAGTAATAAACTAGATGAGAAATACAATTTAACCTTAGGGCGTGTTTGTTTCGCCGCAAAACGTCGTAAAACGCAAGTCGTAAAACTTCTTTTCCATTTTCCGTTGTTTGTTTTGCTGAAAAACAAGTTGCAAAATGCAACTCTTCTTTTCCCACTTGCAGTTGCTACAGTTAAATTTGTGGTCATGTAAATCTCACTTTTACACTCATATTTTCCCACTTGCAGTTGCTACAGTTAATTTTGTGGTCATGTAACTCTCACTTGTAGTACACTTACAGTTCAAAATAGTAACTTGATAATCAATATATAATTTAATATTATTAAATATTTAATATTTTAAATAGTGTTCAATTTCTTATTTAATTATTTAATTATTTTATATTTTTAATCTTTAATTTTTTTTATTATTTTTAATATTGTTTTAATATTTAATATTTACCATTTTAATTTAATATTTTATTTAATATTTTATTATTTTATTAATACTTATTCCATTTTTTATTATTTTATTTAGAGTTAATATTTTATTAATATAACAATATTATACTTTACTATATATTTAATTATTTATTTTTTAATATAAAATTTACTTTATTAATATCATAATATATTTTATTATTATATTAATATTTTATTATGTTAATATTGTAATAATAATTCAGTATAATAATACTATAATGATAATTTATTATTAAATTATAATTATATTTTACTTTTTTTATTTTATATTTATATAATATTATAATAATATTATAATAAAATTATATTATAATAATTTTCAAGTTTTTTTAATATTATAATATTATAACTATATTTTATTATTTTTGTAAGATTTTTTAATATTTATATTTTATTAGTATTCTTAAAATTTTATTAATGTTCTTTAGATTTTCTTAAAATTTTATATTATTTATTTAGTTAATATTTTACTATTTATACTAATATTTTATTAATATTATTGTTATAAATAAAATATTAAGATTATTAATTTTTATCTCAAATTTATTAATACAATTTAATTTGCAATAGTAGATTTAATTTAATAGTATTTATAATATTTAAATCACTGCTACAGTTAATTTTGTGGTCAACTTTTCCATTTACACTTTTACATTACCAACCAAACACCGTAAAACACAACATACTTTACCATTTACACTTTCACTTTATCAACCAAACACCGTAAAACACAATATACTTTTCCATTTACACTTCACTTTATCAACCAAACACCGTAAAACACAATATATTTTCTCTGCTACAGTTCACTTTTTCCATTCTCATTTACGACTTACGACTTGCGACGTTTTGCAACGAAACAAACAGGCCAAGTTTAAGAATGAAAAGTTCGATATTCCTATAACTTAAAGATTACTTGAACTCTTATAAATATACTTCAAATATTTTCTTTCTTTTCAAAATACTTTTCAAAATACTAACATTCTTTCTCCTTCTTTATGGATTTTTGGGTGTCCACTGAAAACCCTTACGAGACAAAACTCGTCCTCTAGGGGTAACCTCGAGGTTTAACGGCTTGTTGCACATACTCAGTGCAATCGAGTAACCTGCGAAAGTGGTCTAATAATTGATTATGATTAGTTTTGATGTTTTGCTCGAGGGTGAGTAAGAGATAAGTGTGGGGGTGCGATCGGTCACATATATTGCATATATATTTTCACATTATCATGTTTATTTTCTATAAATCCTATTAATAAGTCTTATTTTTCTTTATAAAGTACAGGCCATTGCTAAAGAAAAGGGAAGAAAAACAAGCCCAAAAGCCCATCAAATTATAATTTAATTCAGAATTAATTCGAAATCAGAAGACCACGGCAGATCATGGCAGATCAGAGAGGTTGAAAACCGGTTAACTTAGTTTTATAAGAATCCAAATTGGTTAGCTTGAGAGTCACCGAAGATTAGATCAAAATCAGAGATAAACAGCAAATCCAGCTAGACAAAAGGGAGCCAAATCCCACGCCATAAAGATCTGGCCGCAGATCCGCAGCTTGTTGGTGCAGATAAGGGGAGCGTTTGCTCCCCTTATCTCCTCACTCCTTTCTCTCTGGGTTTTTGCCTATAGAAGGCAGGGTTTTGCACTGAAAAGAGGAGCGAAGACTAGGATTAGAATTCTTGTTCATTTTTTTAGGGTTTTAGAAGTATTATTAGATAGTTCGGAGAAGTTGTATCTCCTCTTTATTTTTCAGTTTAGTCCAACAAATAGAGAAGAGTGGAATTGAGTGTGTAATTTATCTTTGAAGTGACAATCAAAGGAGCTTCAACTCGCTTATTCAATTCGACTCAAATTCGGTATGTTTATGTTTGATTTTCATTCTCTTGTTTGTTTTTCTTTCATCATGAGTAGCTAAATCATCTCTTAGGCTCACTAATTAATCTCTTCTACTCCCTCTCTCTTTATTGATTTTTATGAAAGCAACTTTTTTAAATCAGAAAAATACCTGAGTTAAACTTCGTTCTTGAAATCACATGAGAATGTCTTTATTTTAAACTTGGACTTTCAAAGCACAAATTTTTTTAAACTGTTTTTATTTCATACTTGCTTCTTCGCGCTTCATGGTTTAACATTCTCTTTTTAATGATGTATTAAGAAAGAGCTTAAGATTTAAACCAAACAATCTTATTTGTTTTACTTGGACATTAAAAGAAACTAAAGTTTTTGCCTATGATAAAAGTGATGCACCCAAATGTTCTTCAGATAAGTACGTATTTGAGTGGAAAATTAGTGAGCCCGGATCCTTTTTCGTAATTTAAATCACATCACTCTCAAATCATTTTCTAAAAGATCATCTTCTCCAATGCCTTTTCCAGATTTTAAATTTTTCTTTAAATTATTTTCCTTCTCTCCATTCTCTTTTCAACTAAAAAAACAAACACCATTCTTTGCTTTCTAAACAAAAACACCGAAAAGCTTTCATCGTATTCCTCCTCGTGGACACAACCTGTTAGCCCAAAGCTCGACGGTAATTCTTATCACTTTTATTTCACGATCAGGATTCTAAAAGTGGCCCCCACAGATTTAAGAGGTGGCCCCCACCACGTGTGTGGTGTGACACTTTACTCCATGTGACACTTAGTTCCATTCAGGATCTGCCAGACGCTAGCATGATCGTGGGATACATCCTTGTCATCCCGACACCAGGGATACTCTGTCGGACACCGGTATGACTGTGCTATTAACAAGAGTAACGGTGCAGGGAACATGAGTACAGGGGATACATGAGTTCAGGAGTACAGGAGTTCACGAGTTCAGGAGTACCAGAGGTCTGGTAACAGTATAATAATCATGTCAAGCCCCCATAAAAGTGATAGTCATGAATATGCCATGTAATACAGGTGTCAGGTGTAATAGTATCCAATTAGGTGTCACAATATCAGGTCAAGTATACTAGTACCATGTGAAAGCATGTCAAGTGAGTGATAGCATGTCAATTGTCAAGTATCATATATTAGGTGTCAGGTATCAGGTGTCAAGTGATGACATGTCAAGTACCGGTGTCAGATATCAAGTGTCAAGTATCAGGTGTCAAGTAATAACATGTCAAGTATCGGTGTCAGATATCAAGTGTCAAGTATGAGGTGTCAAGTAATAACATATCAAGTACCGGTGTTAAATATCATGTGTCAAGTATCAAGTGTCCAGTGATAACATGTTAAGTTTCGGTGTCAGATATCAAGTGTTAAGTATTAGGTGTCAAGTGTAACATATCAGTGCTGGTGTCAGATATCAAGTGTCAGAGATCAGGTGTCAAGTGTAGCATATCATATTAGTGCCGGTGTCAGATATCAAGTGTCAGAGATCAGGTGTCAAGTGTAGCATATCAGTGCTGGTGTCAGATATCATGTGTCAAGTATAACATGTCAAGTATCGGTATCAGATATCGTGTCAAGTATATACGTATCAGGGACAGGTAATTAATATGTCGGTGAGAGTCACAACATCATATCTCAGGTAATCATCCGGTCACATAATATGGTACAGGAGAACAGTGTAAATAAATATTTTAAACTCTTCACAACCATATTTATAATAATAATAATTTAGTCTATTAATTAGCCATGCGAAGCCGAGCGAAGTGATCGGGGGAAAATCACGCACGAAAAGTGTATGTTTTGAAATCAATATTTAAAGTGTGTGTGCTTTGGCTTCCTCGATACTTCCGTTATAGCATGGAGGTTAAAACGAGTCGAATCCACAAGGACGGGAGGTGATAGAAGCTTACACGGTATGTTCACGTGTATTTTAACGGTTCTTCAATGTTTCAAAGAATGTAAAGAAAAGAAAATAAAGAATGAAAAGAGAAGTACGGTGAAATACGAAGAAGTGGGAACATAGAAGATAAAATATTTGTGGGTTTTTGGAATATTTCTAAATCAAAGTGAAAAAGAAAGAAAACTCATGGCTACTAACTACTAATGACTCCACCAACATGCTAACCTCTTAGTGATAGTTGCCTCACATGTATCATTGGCCATCACAAGTCTTTAGTTCAAGAGCTTTTCAAAGCATGACCCATATGTTAACTCATCACATCCAAACTCAACAAAACAAGAGCAAGCTACACTTAAATCATTAAAACTAAACAAGAGTAAGCATAGAGTAAAGTAATGTTAGCTTGTTAGAGAGTTAGGATGTTAGAGTGTTAGATCCATCATCATGAGCCATCAATGGCTCTTGCCAGCCAAGTAGAGGCTATTAGATTCATATGGATTATCAAGTAAGAAGTTAGACTAGTTAGTGATTAGTAGTTAGTTACCATGAGAGAAAAGATTAGCTAAACATGTAAAAGGGATTAGAGAGAAAAAATAAAGATAGGTAAAGAGAGAACTTTTCGTAGATTGTCACCTTTTAGTACAATCACTCTTGCTTTCTACCATGTGTCACACTCTCTCTCCTATTACAAGATCTACAAGAAATGAAAAATACAAAGGAAGAAGAAGAAAAAGAAGTAAACTAAACTACACTATCCTAAACTACAACAAAAACAAGAAAACTAATCTAACTCTCTGTATATTTCCCTCTTCAGAACCCCAGGGGGTATTTATAGGCACCAGGGGAAAGGGGGCCAGGGGGACAACCCCTGGCCTAAAGTACGGGCGCGACCGCGCCCGTATGGCCGCGGAAACGCGGTCCAGGCCGTGCTTCCGCGGCTCTTCTAGAGCAGCGCGCGGCGCCTGCTTCCGCGCGCTATCGCGTCTGTCTCCTATCGGTTGCACGTCCCGGTTTCTGGTTTTGGGCCCCTGGTTATGACGAATCAGCTCTCCAAAGTCAATGGCTATATTATAGGCCTTTAATCACCCATTAAATGGTGATTTAGGGTCTTCTTCTTCATTGCACACCATGGACCTAGAAACATGCTAGAGAGGTGTTATTAGCAGAATTTAATATTAAATAAATGTGAAGATGTGGTATGAAATATATAGTTTTAGAGACTAATCATGAAGCGGGAGCATATCTAGGCATACCTAGTATAATACCAATTTAAGAGTTATAATAACGGTCAAGTATTCGTGTAACACGTTAATATTAAAAATCACTCGCATAACGATGTGTCAGGTAGTAAAATACAGAGTAGCATTAAGAAGGCATAAAGAAACAAAAGAAAAGTACTTGCCTAAAATAAAATAGATGCTTGTTCAAGAGAAACTGTACTCGCATAACGAGACATCATGAATTAAAAAGCAGGATAATAATATTAGTCATGTAATGATGATAATAAAGCATAAAGCAACACAAGAAATATATTCGCCTAAAACCGGAACGCAATACCGAGTAATATCTGGGAAATTCACGAATAGGTGCGAGCAAGCTACTAATTCATACTATATATATAATATAATATAACTATATATATAAATATATATTAGAGAGAATAAGGGAGGAGAGAGAGAGAGGATTAGTTAGAGAGAGTTTGCTGGAATTGTTTTTAAAAATAGAAAAAGGAAAAGTGGAAAAAAGGAAAGAAAGAAATAAAGAAATAAAGGAGAGGGGTATGTTGAAAAATATGGAGAGGTAATTAGGGGATTAAAGTGGAGGTAAAGGTGGAAAGAAGAAAAAGAAAAGAAAGAAAGGAAAGAAGAAAGAAAGAAAGAAGAAAAGAAGAAGGATAGGCGAGGGAGGAGGTTGCCGGCAGCCTGGCCGGCACTGCCGCCGACGGAGGGCGGCCGATGAGGAGGGGGCGGCGCCCCTCGGGTGGAGGAGGGGTTGAATTTGATGTTATTGTGGTTGGTGTTATTGTTTTTGTTGGTGGTGGTGGTTGATGGTGGTTGATGGTGATTATGGGGTGTTGGAGGAGGAGGAGATGGTGGTGGGGTGTTTGAAAGTGGAGAAGGAGGTGGTTTGATGGAGAATTTTAGAGAAGAAGATGAGGTTGGAGTGATGGGATTTGGTGAAATTGAAGAGAAGGAGATGGTATTTGGAGATGAGGGAAGTGAGAAGTTGGGGGGACGGCGCCGGCGGCTAGGGGCGCCGGTGGCTAGGGGCGGCGACGGCCCTGGTGGTGGAGGTGGCGGTTGAGGGTGGGGTAGTTGGGTGTTAGTGGGAGAAATGAAGAAGAAGATGGAGAAGGAGAAAGGAAGGAAAGAAGGAAATTAAAAGAAAGGAGAAGGAGAGGGAGAGAATGGGAGAAGTATGGGGGAGATGGGGAGGGGATGGGCTGTTGTTGCAGCCCATGGTGCTGCTGTAGTTGGCGTTGACGGGTTTGCAGGGGATGGAGCATGGGGAACAGGCCATGAGAGAAGAAAGAAACGAAGAAAAAGAAAGAAAAGAACAGAAGGGAAAAAGGAATTATAAGAAAAGGAAATAAATAAATAAATAAATATATTATTAAATAATAAAATTAAATGAATATCCTGGGAGTATAAAGTAGAGGAGTAGAGAAGGAAAAAGTAAGAAAAGAAAAGAAGGGAAAATATTATTATTTAAATAGGATAAAAATGAACTGTTTCAGAATCGCTTCGAAAAATTCTCAAAAATATAAAATATTATTTTAAGATGATTGGTGAAATTGGATTTGAGAAATTCAATTCGGTTATCAAATTAAAAATCCTGAAATCTTCCTGCAATACTGGTCGACACCAGAATCGGTCAAATTTTGATAAAATCTGAAAAATCCTAAAAAATGTCTTTAGATAGAAAATGATACTAAGAAGTAATATGAAAGCTGTTTCTAAAAATTCAACTCTATTTGAAAACTAAAAATTCAGGAATCGGTCAGCAATGATGATCGACACCAGCTTTGATGATTTTGCAGAATAATTCTGAAAAGTTTTAAAAAATCATGAAAAATCTAAAATATTGAAAAATTGTATTTGAAACTGAAATTGGTCAAATCGAACTAGCAGAAAGGTCAAATCGGGCAGTATGCCGGTATCGGGTTCCCAGTCTAGGTCAGGGCTGACTCTAAGACTGAGAATCCAGATCCAATACCAAATAACATAAGAAATCACAATTCAAAAACAAATACTCGAAGAAAATTGAAATAATACTGTCAAAAAATTTTGGGACATGCATCTGGTACGTATCCTGAGAACAGGGTGCTACAATCTACCCACCTAACAAAAATTTCGTCCTCGAAATTTCTATAAGGAGGGAGATGAACATGGAAGAGATTAGGGTCAACGATGATAATATGATAAAGTGAGAAGCTATGATAATATGATGAAGGGTAAGGAAGATTACCAACTTAGGACACAAAAGGTTGGGGGGAGCGGTTATAGTGACATCTTTAGGGCTCCTGATTTAGGTACTGAGCTCCTTATCCTTCCACTATCACATCTGATGCTTCGGCTTCTCCTGCTGACAAATTGTAAGCTTGGCCTCTCCCACGGTTAGCTCCAACTCTTACTCCTCGCCGCTGGAGAGGGAGTGGAGCCCTTCTGCCAACGGGCTCGCGGTTCCTTCCCGGCGGTGGTGCTGGAAGTGCTAACCAAACTGGTGTGACGATCCTTACCTTCTTAAACGGACACTCTACCATCAAATGTTTCTCGGATCCGCATTTAAATAAGATCAATTTGCTATTTGATAGTTTTGCTGTAAATGTCCGGGCCTCCGGCAGTACCCGCATACTATTGGCTGAGTAGGAGGTTGGGGAGAATGAATGGTTAGTGGGGCACCAATGAGCTTGACTGAGTCTTCTCTGTCCATCTGTTGGAATGTCCGCTTTGCTGACTTAATCTGCTTCCGACTCCTACTCTTCTTCTCCAGGCCCCATTCTACTTCACGAGCAACAGAGAGAACCTAAGAGTATGTCTTAAGCTGTTGAGGAATAAGAAACAACTGGATATCCATCTTTAACCCCTGTTGAAACCTGCTGGCCCGCTTCTCCTCATCGCTAACCAATAGGGTGCAAATCGACTGAGTCTCAGAAATTCAGCAGCGTACTCATTCACAGATCGGTTCAACTGCTGTAACCCGATGAACTGCTCTTCCATCTATTTCTAAGCCATTGCTGGAAAGAACCTCTCATAGAAATCCTTCGAGAACTGATCCCATGTAATAGGTTTCTTCAATCTCGCTTCTTCCGCCAACCACCAGGTTCTGGCCACATCTTTTAGTTGTATCTTAGCCACTTCCACCTGGTTCTTATCAGGTATCTAGGCTGCCTTCAGAAAATCAGTTGTATCCATCATCCATTGCTATGCATCCAATGGCCTTTCGGTGCCAGAAAACACGGCAGGTTGCAGCCTCCTGAAATCAGACACATTCCCTGGTCTCTGTTCACGGGGTGCCGTCCATAATCCTTGGTGTAAGATCTTCGTCTGCTTTTGTTAGTTTTCCATCATACTCTGTAGAAATCTCGTCATACCATCATTTACTTCACTGGGGTTACCCTGGGAAGAGCCAGATCTGTCACTATTTCCTCATCTTTTCATGTCTGAGTTGGTTCAAAGGGTGATGGAAACTGAAATATGAAAAGATGAAAGGATTTCAGGACCCAAAAGAAGGATTATCAAGAAGGAACAAAAAACTCTGTACTTGTAGCTTGGAAAGAATAACCAAGACTCATGCGCTACAATTGCAAATTAATATCACATTAATCTGCTAATTGGTTGTACTGAGGATGTGAGAGCCTAGGCTCTGATACCACCCTGTGACGTCCCGATCCCGCGGGTATGGAGACGTCACTGCAACGTACATACGCAGGTCAGAAATACCCTTACGTATATACGCTAAGCATCAGTACATGCAAGAATCAGAGTGCGAAAGCACGGTGATAATATACATTCCAATAGAAAAGTACAAGTACATGGTTATCACAGAGAGTGATACAATATTACAGGAATATTACATCACCGACAAACATAAAAGTACAATACGGAGAGATATACATAACAAAAACTAAGAGGTGCTCACGAGCAGCAAGAGGGGCCTCAAGAGCCAATCAGGAGCAGAGCTGAGAGGAAGAGCTGCAGTGATGTCTAAGCTTCTGCTACACTCTGGTCACCACGGAAGGACCCGCTGTGCACTCTGATCAGTTACAACAAGGTCATCATAGTCCGGGCTCTAGGATCTAGATATGAGAATCCAGGGCTGTCAGATGCGACCCCGTGAGTACATATGATAAAGCCAAGTGGCGTGCATATCAGGCAGTCACACGTGTACATGATCAGGTGATATGGTTCAGCCATGCAGGTATATGTAATGACAAGTAACATAAAGGAAATTAAAGAATGATAGTAAATCCGAAATGAAGTAAATACATGTATATTGATAAGTCTGAATAAGAAAATAGGCATATAAACAGTGTCGAGAGCTTAAGTACAAATAAACATGTGATAAATACATTAAATATGCGATAAATACAAGTATGGACAAAACTAGTTGTATAAGCTCAAATTATGGATTCAAGGGATCGATACGTTAAGGGGATAATCCAAACAAGGAAACCCTTATTTATATACCGTATATCCTATGTCGCCATCACCTGAGTTCATACAACTTAAGTTGCCCTCAGAGTAATGAGCTAGAGTGTGTCAGTAGTAATCATTGTACCATATAAATCATATGTCATAAAATAGGGTGTTAACTCAGGGCATAATATTTGACTAAATGATTCATCACTAACTGGAGAATATAAAGGTATTGCATTTTAAGTTACTCAATAATAATAATCAGTACCGTTTGATATTTTAATCGCCTCCTTACCAGCGCCTTACATCACTGGTAGTTCATACAAGAATTCACACTCTAGCAGAACTTACTCGGGTTTGATATGTGAGTACCAGGACCCAAACAAAGGAGAGACCAAATATCATACGTTCCTAATATTATTACTGTTTGGTTGTTACGTTCTTATGTCATTCTTGTCCCTTTCCCACCAGCGTCCCACAACACCGACAGTTCACGCTGAAGCCTGCACTTCCAGTAGAACTCATCCGAACTCCGATACGCGTGTACCATTATTCGAATAGGGGAGAGACCAAATAACATTTGCTCCAGGCGTTATTACTATACATGTATATGTATGTGTGTTAATATGTACTGAGAATACTTATCACGCCAACACCAGGCGACACAGGCAGGAGGGAGAAAGTAGCCCTACAGATTCAAAAGGTGGCCCCCACAGATTCAAGAGGTGCCCCCCACCGCGTGTGTGGTGTGGCACTTTGCTCCATGTGGCACTTTGCTCTGAGGGTTGATTTAGGAGGTAGCTCCACAGATTCAAGAGGTGGCCCCTACATATTCAAGAGGTGGCCCCCACCGCGTGTCTGGGGTGGCACTTTGCTCCATGTGGCACTTTACTCTGTGTGGGGAATGGATTCTAGAGATGGCCCCCACAGATTGAAGAGCTGGCCCCCACCACGTGTGTGGTGTGGCACTTTGCTCAATGTGCCACTTACTATTCAGGATCCGCCAAATGCTAACACGATCGAGGGATACATCCTCGTTAACCCGACACCAGGCATACTCTGTCGGACGCCGGTATGACTGTGCTATTAACAAGAGTAACGGTGCAGGGGACATGCGTATAGGAGATACAGGAGTTCAGGAGTTCAGGAATACCAGAGGTCCGGTAACAGTATAATAATCATGTCAAGTCCTCGTAAAAGTGATAGTCATGAATATGCCATGTAATACAGGTGTCAGGTGTAATAGTATCCAATCAGGTGTCATAATATCAAGTCAAGTATACTAGTACCATGTGAAAGTATGTCAAGTGAGTGATAGCATGTCAATCGTCAAGTGTCATATATTAGGTATCAGGTATCAGATGTCAAGTGATAACATGTCAAGTACCGGTGTCAGATATCAAGTGTAAAGTATCAGGTGTTAAGTAATAACATGTCAAGTATTGGTGTCAGATATCAAGTGTCAAGTATGAGGTGTCAAGTAATAACCTATCAAGTACCGGTATCAGATATCATGTGTCAAGTATCAGGTGTCCAGTGATAACATGTTAAGTACCGATGTCAGATATCAAGTGTCAGGGATCAGGTGTCAAGTGTAGCATATTTGTACCGGTGTCAGATATCAAGTGTTAGAGATCAGGTGTCAAGTGTAGCATATCAGTGCCGGTGTCTGATATCAAGTGTCAGAGATCAGGTGCCAAGTGTAGCATATCAGTGCCGGTGTCAAATATCATTTGTTAAGTATAACATGTCAAGTATCGCTGTCAGATATCAAGTGTTAAGTGTGTGTGTGTGTGTGTGTGTGTGTGTGTGTGTGTGTGTGTGTGTGTGTATGTATCAGGGTCAGGTAATTAATATGTCGTGAGAGTCACAACATCATATCTCAGGTAATCATCCGGTCACATAATATGGTATAGGAGAACAGTGTAAATAAATATTTCAAACTCTTCACAACCATATTTATAACAATAATAATTTAGTCTATTAATTAGTCATGCGAAGCCGAGCGAAGCGGGAGCGTATCTAGGCATACCCAGTATAATTCAAATTTAAGAGTTATAATAACGGTCAACAAGTATTCGTGTAACATGTTAATATTAGAAATCACTTTCATATTATATATCAACTCGCATAACGATGTGTCCGGTAGTAAAAGACAAAGTAGCATTAACAAGGCATGAAGCAACAAAAGAAAAGTACTCGCCCAAAATAAAATAGATGCTTATTCAAGAGAAATTGTATTCGCATAACGAGACATCATAAATTAGACAGCAGGATAATAATTATTAGGCAAGTAACGATAGTAATAAAACATAAAACAACACAAGAAATGTACTCGCCTAAAACTGGAACGCAATACCGAGTAATATCCAGGAAATTCACGAACACGTGCGAGCAAACTACTAATCATTACTATATATATAATATAATATAATTATATATAAATATATATATATTAGAGAGAATAAGGGGGGAGAGAGAGTATTTGTTGGAATTGTTTTTAAAAAAGAGAAAAAGGAAAAGTGGAAAAAAGGAAAGAAAGAAATAATGAAATAAAGGAGAGGGATATGTTGAAAAATATGGAGAGGTAATTAGGAGATTAAAGTCGAGGTAAAAGAGGAAAGAAGAAAAAGGAAAGAAATAAAAGAAAGAAAGAAAGAAAGAAAGAAGAAAAGAAGAAGGAGAGGGGCGGGAGGAGGTGGCCGCCGGCCACCGGAGGGCAGCCGGCGAGGAGGGAAGCAGCGCCCCTAGGGTGGAGGAGGGGTTGAATTTGATGTTATTGTGGTTGGTGGTGTTGTAGTTGTTTGTGTTGTTGGTGGTGGTGGTTAATGGTGATGGTGGTGGTTGTGGTGGTTGATGGTGGTTGTAAGGAGTTGGAGGAGGAGGAGGAGATGGTGGTGGGGTGGTTGGAAGTGGAGGAGGAGGTGGTTTGATGGAGAATTTTAGAGAAGAAGATGAGGTTGGAGTGATGGGTTTTGGTGAAATTGAAGAGAAGGAGATGGTGTTTGGAGATGAGAGAAGTGGGGAGTTGGGTGGAACGGCGGCGGCTAGGGACAGCAGCAGCGACGGCCCTGGTTGTGGAGGTGACAGTTGAGGGTGGGGAGTTGGGTGTTGGTGGGAGAAATGAAGAAGAAGATAGAGAAGGAGAAAGGAAGGAAAGAAAGAAATTAAAAGAAAGGAGAAGGAGAGGGAGAGAATGGGAGAAGTATGGGGGAGATTGGGAGTGGATGGGCTGCTGTTGCAACCCATGGTGCTGCTGCAGTTAGCTTTGACGGGTTTGCAGGGGATGGGGCATAGGAAGCAGGGCATGGGAGAAGAAAAGAAAAGAAGAAAAAGAAAGAAGAGAAGAGAAGGGAAAAAGGAAAATAAGAAAAGGAAAAAAATAAGAAAAATTAATAAATAAATATATTATTAAATAATAAAATTAATAGAATATCCTGAGAGTATAAAATAGAGGAGTAGAGAAGGAAAAAGAAAGAAAAGAAAAGAAGGAAAAATATTATTATTTAAATAGGTAAAAATTGACTGTTTCAGAATCGCTCTGAAACATTCTCAAAAATAGAAAATATTATTTTAAGATATCTGATGAAATCGTATTTGAGAAATTCAATTTGGTTTTCAAATTAAAAATCCTGGAATCTTCTAGCGATACCGGTCGACACCAGAATCAGTCAAATTTTAATAAATTCTGAAAAATCTCAAAAAAATGTATTTAGTTAGAAAATGATATTCTAAGAAATAATATGAAAGCTGTTTCTAAAATTTCAACTCCATTTGAAATTAAAAATTTGAGAATCGGTCAGCGATGCTGATCGATACCGGTTTTGAAGATTTTGCAGAATAATTCTGAAAAATTCTAAAAAATCATGAAAAATCTAAAATATTAGAAAACAGTGTTTGAAACTAAAATCATCAAATCAAACCATCAGAAAGGTTAAATCAGGTAGTATGCCGGTGTCAGGTTCCCGTTCCAGGTCAGGGCTGACTCTAAGACTGAGAATCCAGATCCGATACCAAATAACATAAGTAATCACAATTCAAAAATAAATATTAGAAGAAAATTGAAATAATATTATCAAAAATTTTTGGGACATGTATCTGGGTACGTCAAAGGAACGGGGTGCTACAACCTTCATCAAGCATGAAAACCGGAACCAGAGATTGTAAACAGAGTATAGCTCTACTAAGTTCACTGTAACCTCTAGAAAATAGTAAATTCTCTCTCCCCTTTCCTTGGTTTTTTTCTAAATTGGATTTTCACGTAAAAATTTTGTCTTACTGCTTGTTCTCTGCGTTACCTTTATTCCCCATGGTACGAAGTCGACCGCTCGACCATTTGTGTTATAAAATCTCCCTCATATTTTGGTACTTTCATTGAGAGTTAAGTCCTTACACTCACGATCTCTCCCCCGATAACCTTCCTTAAAAATCCACTTTCAGATCAATGATGGCCCCACAAAAGCAAATCGCTAACGATGCCACTTCCAAAGGCAGGGCTACCGCAACCACTTAGGGCAAGGTCTCCCGCCAACTAGCAATCAACCGCCTAACTGGGACATTGGCTCCTTCTCACTGTAGAAATTTTTTGCCAATGTCCAACCATCTTAATAACGAGAAGATCAATTCCTTTAGATACTCTAGAGATGAGAGAGCAAATAAAGGAACAACAGCTGCAATCTGATTGTGAGCAAGAACAGATGGCACTGCGAGAATATCATCCAAGGACAAAAGAAGCTAAAACTACTCAACCAAGAGCTCTAGACCAAGTTGGAGCCCTCCAGAACAGCTCTACGAAAACAGAGGGAGACTCTAGAGCAACGAATCCCTGAATCTTTATGCCCTGGCGAGCTAATCCCTAGACGGATCGTTGAGGCCAAGCTGTCTCAGGACCAAATCTCAACTGCCCACATTCACGACTCTCCTCTCTCCAAAGATATCCAAGAGTATAAATTTCTGAGAAAATTCTCCACTCCTACATTTGATAACAACTACAGAGTGAGAAATTCAGTTCAGCACATCCGATACTTCTGAGACAAAATGATGATTTACTTTCGCAATGACCCGGTCACGTGTTTGAAAGTTCACCTAGAGGAGCTGAATAGGTTAAGTGCTAATCAAATGCGGAAACTAAAAATAATGGCTAATAATTATTAACACAAATACATATTTTTAAAAGTGAAGCGGAATTCCTGGTGAAGGGTTCTAGAACTTCTCCTCAAGATTTCTCTTTAAAGAGTTGAGGTGCTTCATGATTGAGGTTTTACCTACACACAAGAATACATAATTTCAGAAATTAAAAATAGAATGCCCAAGTACTCAATACTACCGCTATAGCAAGTGGCTATGCGGGTCGGGTTCCATAAGGAGAGACTAGTGATGGAAGCTTTTTTAGCAAGTTCTCTTTTAAGTTACAATCAATGGTTAAAGATCTTCTTTTAGTTCTTTAAAAGAAAAGGAAAACAGGTTAAAGTTAAGTTAGAAAGAAGGTGGTAGATTGAGAAGGTGGAGAAAATAAAAAATGGATATATACAAAGAAATTGAAAAGAGTGATAAAAGAGTTGGGAGATTGTGGTGTTGGTGATCGAAACTAAAAGTTAAAAGAAAAGAAAGAAAGTTAAACCTAAAAATTACTTACCTCTTCTGTGCTCATATACCTCGGATCCGTAGGTACGACTTACCTAGTTGTTGAAGGCGATCAAGCATGGCGTGTAGGATCTTCCCCATTCCCAATCTACACTATGAATAAAAGGGCAAGCTAAACTAACAAAGAATGGTTGTTCATCACCATAGGCCATCAAGGGCACTTGCAATGGCGAAACAGTCTCGAGGCTATCAGATTCACTCGGATTGCAACACATCAGAGGAAAGTAAATGAAAACAAGAGTAAAGAAGAAAAAGAAACTTCGATTCGATTCAAATAACAATGAAAGAAAAGACTTACTTATACCAGTGTCATCCTCAGTACAAGCTTGCTCTCATTCCTCTATGAAACTCGTCTCTCCTCTCAGTTACATAAAGAAAACTGAAAATTATATGAAAAGAAAAATAAAAGGCTACACTAAAAAGAATGAAAAACTTGCTTAAAATCTATCTCTCCTTCGTCGTTCCCTGTACGCTCTGAAAAATCAGTATTTATAGGCAAAACCCAAAGGGGAGGAGCGTACGATGATAGGCGGAGCACTCCCCCAACTCCTTTAACAGAGCCACGTTCCACGGCCAAAGCCGCGTTTTCGCGGCCTGGGTGTGGCCAAGGGGCCACACCCAGGGGGTGGAGCTGCCTGGTTTCGTGATATGATGTTATCTCCTTCTGAATTTGCAATTTTGGGTCCTGGATTTGATGTAACCTCCTTTTATCTTCGGCTTTAACCAATTAATTTGTGAAGATTTGTTGTAACTGGTTTTCAACCGACTTTACCTTCTCTGATTCGCCTTGATCTATCCTGATTTTCTGATTTCGAATTAATTCTGAATTAAATCAGAATTTTGATGGGCTTTTGGGCTCGTTTCTCTTCCCTTCCCTTTAGCAATGGGCCATCATATAAATTAGACAATAATTAGGATTAAAAGCCGAGTTTATCATATAATAAGTATGAGAATGTGAAAAATGAATGTGCAATATGTTGGCCCAAAGGCCTTTCACTCTAGTTTTGATGATGATTAACTCATGTAGTTATGTGTACTAATTATCTTGTGATTTTAGTTTCAGTTTATTAATCAAGATATTAGTTGGTGTTTAGCTTCAACAAGATGTATTGAAAGCTTGCACATGTTGATTCAAGAGCCCGCGCATCAAAGATCATACATTGCACTTGCTCGGTGAATCAAGAGTTTTTGGATCGAGCCGACTTGGAGATTGCGCTCTAGCTTGGAGATTGCGCTCTACAAGAAGACTTAGGTATCCATAGTTTTAGTTTGGGTTTAGATCCTAATTGTAAAGATTAGAATAGTATGATAAGCTCAAGTTCACAACACACACCTTTCATGTTTTGATTTTCGGTTTTAGGTTTAACCGATCTTGGTTTTCATGAATAGATTTTTTATCAAAACAAGTTTACATAGTTTAAGTATATTAGATTTGTTCTATATACATGCATGCTTCAATTGTTTAGACAAACTTTGTTTGATAATCTATTCCATGTGTTTTATGTTTTGGTATTTACAACAAAACATATTTTTGGACTTAATGACAAAAATCATGATATATATATATGTTTCTTGTATATTGAATTTCTATTCATATACAATATGCTTCAAAGTGTTTAAATATCATATTTTTGATGAGTTTTAGACAATGTGTATTTTCTATTCAAAATACAAGGTTTTAGAAAATACGGTTTTTGGTTTTTGGCAAAATTTCTATGACACAAATATAGTCAAATATGTTTGAAATTTGTGTTAGGATTTTTAACACAAGTTTGTATTTCAATATAAAATGATAAAACTATTTTTGTGGAATTTTAGAGATTTTGTGGGATTTATTATAATATTTTTTCCCCAGATTTCAGACCTGATTTTTGTCTGCCAGGCTTGGCCGGTCGAATGGTACGGTCGACCGCATCAAAGAAGCCAGTCGACCGTTCCGGTCGACTGACGTGCACGGATACGTGCACGCAGGCTGACACTGCATCCGGTCGACCGAAGCGGTCGACCGACAGAGAGCAGTTTGCTCTCAGGTATTTTCGGTCGACCGAGGCGGTCGACCGGTAGCCACAACGGTTCTAAATTTGACCGTTGGGCGGTCGACCGTCCCGGTCGACCGGAAGGCTATTTCTGGCAAAAGTTCTGTAAACGGCTATTTTCTGTAATTGCCTATAAATACCCCATTTGAGAGAGGTTTTCTCTAAGATTTTCTGTGCGAATTTTTGCTGATTCTCTGGTGTTTTCAAAGCAATCAAAAGAAGTTTTTGAGCTTGAATTGTACAATCCATTTGGTGTTTTCATTAGGGTTTGAAAAATCAAAGAAAGGGTTTTTGGGAAAGAATTTTGATTGAACTATTCTATCTTGATTTCTTGATTTTTCCCAAGGATTTTCTTTGTGATTTCTGATTTCCATTCCTTTGGTTTTCTCCACACTTGAGCAAAAATCTACTATCTATATCTATAGGTTATTTGTGTGGAAGAAGAAGTTGTTTGTGGTTGTTGTTGTGACCACCAAGTTGTAACCCAATCTTTTCTTAGCTTTGTGCTTTGGGTTGTATCCCTCTAGTTCAGAGGTGATCCTTGTATTGGTTGGTGATTGGGAGTTTGTTGTATTGGTTTGGAATTTGCCTCAAGGAGGAGGTTGTAATTGTTGGAGTTTGCCTCAAGGAGGAGGTTGTGTTGGTTGGCTTGGATTTGTGCCTCAGGGAGGAGGTTGTAAAGAGAGGAGTTGGGTACTCCTTGTAAAGGGTCCTAAGTGGACGATCTAGTGGAAATCCTTCGTGTGTCGAAGGCGGGGATGTAGAGCTGGGTGCTCGAACCTCGATAACATATCTTGTTGTTTGCGCTTGATCCATTGGCTCTCTCTATCTCTCTCTTTACTTTGTGCCTTGCCTTATTCATATTGTGCATTCATATTTGCTTGGCTTGGTTGTGTGTGAATCATTTGTTGATCACACTTGAGTGTAATTTGCATTAAGTTATTAAATTCCGCATTTAGTTCATAGATTAGCATTGTCACCTATTCACCCCCCCCTCTAGGTGACTTTTCAATTGGTATCAGAGCTAGTGCTCCTGATATTTAGGTTTAACCACCTAGGAGTGATCTTGGTTTGCTAATCTTCATTTGCATTTTCATTTGCACTCATACTAGTTTGCACTCATGGCTAGCCCTCCTATGTTTGACCATTTTAGATTTGACTCTTGGAAGGTTGACATGATTAGACATCTAAAAGGACTAGGACATTTAGTTTATCAAGCCATCACTATAGAATCCCTCCCTAATAGTAGCAAGCATAAGAAGGCCAATGCATTAGCCCTTAGGACACTTCTAGCATCTCTAAATGAACATCTTTTACCTATTTTTGATCGCTATGATTCGGCTTTTGCAATTTGGAGCATCTTAACGTCTCCCGAGCTTCCAAGGATCATCAACAATTTGAAGAGATCCAAGAGAGACATGTCCAAAGATAAATGCTTCATGGTCCAAGGGAAAGACTCCCTTGAGGTACACTCGGATTCCCCTCTTGATGATAGCTCTAATTCTTATTGCCATGGTTGTTTTGAGGTTCAAACTTTAAATATGGAACTTACTCAAAAGCTTGAAAAATTCTTAGAAAAACACAAACTTTTGAAAGAGAATAATCTTGTTTTGAAAAATGAATTAAAGGATTTATGTTCTAATTTTGAAGTGATTTTGCAAGAAAAAGAAGAGATCACTAGTGAACGTGACTCACTACAATCTCAACTTGAACTTGCACTTAAAGAGATTGAAGATTTGAAAAACAAAAATGGTTTTGATGATGTTGTAAAACACAATGAGGTTTTGTCTTCTAGATTGGATCTTGTTTTCAAAGAAAATCTTACTTTGAAAAATAAAATTGATTCAATTACAAAAGAATTGGATTTGGTTTTGATTAAAAATAAATCTTTACAAAATGAGATTGATATTCATGTTTGTCATGCTAGTGTAACTTCTACTTCTTGCACTCCTATAGCATGTTTCACTTTGTCTTCTAGCATAGAAAATGATATAAACAATTTGAAGAAAAGTGTTGATTGTTTGGGCTCCACTTTGAGCCATTGTGCCATGAATCACACACGATTGGAAACCTTGGTTCGCAAGAAACAAGTTCCAACCTTGTATGCACACCCATCTAGGCATACACATGCTTTTCATGATCACCACCATCATATGTATGCTCACGTGTACACATGTACACATTGTGGTCGAAAAGGCCACCTTGCTAGATTTTGTTATGATCGCATTTATCATGAAAATTTAGCAACTAATTATGTTTGGGTTAGAAAAGATACTAACCCCCGTGGACCCACAAAGAAATGGGTACCAAGATCCACCTCTTTGATGTTTGATGTAGGTGGAGGCTCTCGCGTCACGTGAGGGTATTGGTGCCTTGAGGTGGATGCATTCTAAGCTAAAAGGAGAACCATTTGGATGCTTCACTCTCAAGGAGATTTGGTGGGAGGACCATCGTGTTTTGGAGACATGGAGAGTTGCCCCTTTGGTTTTGGTAACAATCCCTTACTCCATTTAGTGTTTACATGCTTTTCATTATACAATGTTGTGTTTTATTGTCCATTATGCTTGTGCCATTAGATTAAGGTTGTACATGTTTAGCTACTTGAGCACCCATGCTTCATATGGATCTATACTTAGTGTCTCACCTTGTTTAAACTAACATGTATACTCTAGATCTAGTGCACATGCATATGCATAATGATCATTTGATGTTCATGATTGTATGACTTTCATTTTAATGATTCATGTTTTGAATAGTGTGTTTATTGCTATGCATGTATTGCAATTTGATATCTCCATTGTTTAGATGAATCCATAATTTGTGTTTTCACAATTGTTTTGATATTATGATTTTTATAGCATGTGGATTTACATAATGATCATTTTTTTGAATATTGTTGATTTATGACTCGTTTTATGCTTAATGTTTTGGATATATGCTTAGATATTAGTTTTTATTAAAACTAGGATTTATACTTGTACATAGAATGGGCCACAAATAAACCTTTATATATGTTTGTGCTTGGATGCCTATTTGTACCCATTAGATGTACTAGTATAGTCTAGTTTTGATGATTCATGCATTCAAACATGTATTCTTATTTTTGATGTGTTTTCACTTCATGTATATGTCTATTTTGTCAAACCTTAAGATATACATGTATGCCCCTTGAGTCATTTGCTTTTCATGCAAATCTATATTTTAGACTCAATTGTGTTTAGGGATATGTATGTATACTTTTGTTTTGTCAAAACATACATATGCCTTGGAGTTTAATTCGTTATGATGATTTTCGTGTCATTGAGGAAATTTCCTTTAGTAGTGAAGATTTAGTTTTTCATGTGTTCATATTTTAAAGGAATTTCAATCGAGCTTGATTGTCCATTTTCATGATGATATGTTTCACACAACACTTGTACACTCACCCTATTTAATGTTTTCTCGTGATTTTGAGTGTTTTAATGTCATGTGATTTACATGTGTTTTCATGAAAAACATTTTTGTTATTCCTCACTTGAAGGATTACGTGCTAGTTTTCAAATTTTCATATAACTAGTTCGTATTCTTCAATTTGGTAGAGTTTTTCAAACAAACTATAATTCCAAATCTATTTTTGAAAACCCTACCATTCAAGGGTGGTTGGATGGGAGATCATGTTCATGTATGCTTTATAATGAAAATCATTTTAAACTTGCACATGATTGGGTGGTAGTGAATATGAGATATACACTTGATCTTATTGTTGTTTCAATTGGTATCATTGAATTCTTTCAATTGGTATCTAATCTTGACATCCTTTTGTATACTCATATATGTTTTGTTTTATATATATGTATGCATACACTTCATATAGTATCAATTTACAATTGGTATCTATTTCTTACATACATATATAGATGATTTATTTGTGCTTCAAGATATATGCACAAATTTTGCTTATGATAAGCTTGATTTTTTTTAATGACCATCATTTTCAATTGATTTAATTTTCAATTAGTTTCTTTATACAAGCATTATCATTATCTTGCTTATGCTAAGCTTGAGCTTTAACATTATTTCAATTGACTTAGTCTTCAATTGGTATATTATTTCTAACTTAAGCATATGTTTAGTTGGTATTTCATAAAGGGGGAGAAAACTCACATTTCAATTTTTCAATTGGTATTTAGTTTACCTTTGGTTTTGTTTCCCACTCCCTAACTTTATTAAAAAAAAAATTGATTTAAGAATGATTATTGATTTTTAATTGGTATCATATGCTTATAAAGATATATATCTTCAATTGGTATCAATGTGTTTTTCAATTGGTATCATGTGTTTTATTTTCAATGTGTTTTAATTTCAATTGGGATCATATTTGTTTTCAATGCCCCTCTTACTTTCAATTGGTAATTGGTAGGCATTTCTTAAATGTTTTTATGATCAATTTCTATTGATATCATAATGCACTTCTTTGACATTTTTTTTAATTGGTATCATTTTTGGTTTCACCCCTTGAAGTAGTTTGTTTATTCTTTGTTTCATATATTTAGGGGGAGAAGAATTCATATCTTTTTGTTTTTACCCCTTTGTTGATGATTGACAAAAAGAGGGAGAAGATTTATTGGAGTTGATATGCATGAGTTTTCAGTTTTATGTTCATTTCATCTCCATTGGTATTGGTATCAAGAGCATTATGAGTTTTGTTTTTATTAGTATCCATTGGTATCAAGAGCATGTTGTTTTGTTTTAATTGGAATCAATAGCATTTTTCATATGTATATTCATTTTATGTCAAGAACCCTGTTTATATACCCTGTTTATATGCATCTTATTGTTTGTTTATTCCTATGCATGAGTTAAAGGGGAGCTTCTTTGAAGCTTTACTTTAATCCATGCATATATAACTCCATGAGTTTTGTCATCATCAAAAAGGGGGAGATTGTTGGCCCAAAGGCCTTTCACTCTAGTTTTGATGATGATTAACTCATGTAGTTATGTGTACTAATTATCTTGTGATTTTAGTTTCAGTTTATTAATCAAGATATTAGTTGGTGTTTAGCTTCAACAAGATGTATTGGAAGCTTGCACATGTTGATTCAAGAGCCCGCGCATCAAAGATCATACATTGCACTTGCTCGGTGAATCAAGAGTTTTTGGATCGAGCCGACTTGGAGATTGCGCTCTAGCTTGGATATTAGTTGGTGTTTAGCTTCAACAAGATGTATTGGAAGCTTGCACATGTTGATTCAAGAGCCCGCGCATCAAAGATCATACATTGCACTTGCTCGGTGAATCAAGAGTTTTTGGATCGAGCCGACTTGGAGATTGCGCTCTAGCTTGGAGATTGCGCTCTACAAGAAGACTTAGGTATCCATAGTTTTAGTTTGGGTTTAGATCCTAATTGTAAAGATTAGAATAGTATGATAAGCTCAAGTTCACAACACACACACCTTTCATGTTTTGATTTTCGGTTTTAGGTTTAACCGATCTTAGTTTTCATGAATAGATTTTTTTATCAAAACAAGTTTACATGGTTTATGTATATTAGATTTGTTCTATATACATGCATGCTTCAATTGTTTAGACAAACTTTGTTTGATAATCTATTCCATGTGTTTTATGTTTTGGTATTTACAACAAAACATATTTTTGGACTTAATGACAAAAATCATGATATATATATGTTTCTTGTATATTGAATTTCTATTCATATACAATATGCTTCAAAGTGTTTAAATATCATATTTTTGATGAGTTTTAGACAATGTGTATTTTCTATTCAAAATACAAGGTTTTAGAAAATACGGTTTTTGGTTTTTGGCAAAATTTCTATGACACAAATATAGTCAAATATGTTTGAAATTTGTGTTAGTATTTTTAACACAAGTTTGTATTTCAATATAAAATGATAAAACTATTTTTGTGGAATTTTAGAGATTTTGTGGGATTTATTATAATATTTTTTCCCCAGATTTCAGACCTGATTTTTGTCTGCCAGGCTTGGCCGGTTGACCGGTACGGTCGACCGCATCAAAGAAGCCAGTCGACCGTTCCGGTCGACTGACGTGCACGGATACGTGCACGCAGGCTGACACTGCATCCGGTCGACCGAAGCGGTCGACCGACAGAGAGCAGTTTGCTCTCAGGTATTTTCGGTCGACCGAGGCGGTCGACCGGTAGCCACAACGGTTCTAAATTTGACCGTTGGGCGGTCGACCGTCCCGGTCGACCGGAAGGCTATTTCTGGCAAAAGTTCTGTAAACGGCTATTTTCTGTAATTGCCTATAAATACCCCATTTGAGAGAGGTTTTCTCTAAGATTTTCTGTGCGAATTTTTGCTGATTCTCTGGTGTTTTCAAAGCAATCAAAAGAAGTTTTTGAGCTTGAATTGTACAATCCATTTGGTGTTTTCATTAGGGTTTGGAAAATCAAAGAAAGGGTTTTTGGGAAAGAATTTTGATTGAACTATTCTATCTTGATTTCTTGATTTTTCCCAAGGATTTTCTTTGTGATTTCTGATTTTCATTCCTTTGGTTTTCTCCACACTTGAGCAAAAATCTACTATCTATATCTATAGGTTATTTGTGTGGAAGAAGAAGTTGTTTGTGGTTGTTGTTGTGACCACCAAGTTGTAACCCAATCTTTTCTTAGCTTTGTGCTTTGGGTTGTATCCCTCTAGTTGAGAGGTGATCCTTGTATTGGTTGGTGATTGGGAGTTTGTTGTATTGGTTTGGAATTTGCCTCAAGGAGGATGTTGTAATTGTTGGAGTTTGCCTCAAGGAGGAGGTTGTGTTGGTTGGCTTTGATTTGTGCCTCAGGGAGGAGGTTGTAAAGAGAGGAGTTGGGTACTCCTTGTAAAGGGTCCTAAGTGGACGATCTAGTGGAAATCCTTTGTGTGTCGAAGGCGGGGATGTAGAGCTGGGTGCTCGAACCTCGATAACATATCTTGTTGTTTGCGCTTGATCCATTGGCTCTCTCTATCTCTCTCTTTACTTTGTGCCTTGCCTTATTCATATTGTGCATTCATATTTGCTTGGCTTGGTTGTGTGTGAATCATTTGTTGATCACACTTGAGTGTAATTTGCATTAAGTTATTAAATTCCGCATTTAGTTCATAGATTAGCATTGTCACCTATTCACCCCCCTCTAGGTGACTTTTCACAATATATGTGACCGATCACTTCAATAACTTTCTTAGATCAAACAATTATCGACAGAATATCAAGCATATATGAATTAAGCAATAAGAGCAATGTAAGATATAAACAAGTAGAGTTAAATTGAGAGATAGCAAACGCAAACACAAGAATATGTTTCGAGATTCAAGCCACTAGTTTTACGTCCTTGCCTTGATCATGTAAAGGATTTTCACCATTTCCAAGAAATAACTCCACAAAGAAATCAATCCCTACACAAAAGGAGGCACAAAACCAATGAATCTTTGCACAAGAAGTGGGCACAAAGCCAATGCAGAAAGCAAATACACCTCTGCATGAGGGTAAACAAAGCAATTTTGAGGAAGGACACCACTAGGCTATCACTAAGACCACAAACTAGAAATCTCAAAGAAACAAGAAATCCTACAAGGATAGATATAAATGATAGCTTAAGTTTGTGAGAAAACTAGAAGTTTTGAGTTGAAGATTTTAAGAAAACACATGGAAAAATATCCTTGAAGCTATAGAAATTTGAATCCAAAAACTTGAATCAATCAAAAATTTGTTTTCTTGATTTTTCAAAACTTTTAAACACAATTATCCTCTTCAAAGTTCTTGTAAAACTACTATTAAAACATGTTGAAAACTCTCTCCAATAACCTTTATTTATATAGCCCTCAAAAAATAGTTGTTAGGCCCAATCTGGGGCAAAAATTGCTGGCGATCGGCTCGCGATCGATCGCTCAACGACTAGATTTCTAGCCTTTGGAGCTGCGTGGCCGACCGTCCAAAAATTGTCTCTGCACAAAAAGTCAATTTGAAGATCATTTTAGAAGGTTAAATCTTTACAATTTAGAAATAACTATACATAAAGAATTTATATATCTTTGAGATATCTTTCTAGTGCAACTTGAATCAAATCAATTACATATGAGAGGATAAAGTTATGATCAACACTGGAAGGTGTCAAACTAAAAACCTGTAAAGTTTCTGCAGAACATTGATTGACTTCAAACCAATTTTTGACACCTTAAACATTTGGATATGGAAATGACCATTGTTGACACCTTTAACGTTTGGATACGGAAATGACCATTGAACAAAAAATGTTGCTCTTGGAGTTATCTTTATAATGAATTTTGAATCATATTGATTGGATAACAGAGTAAAAAATTATGATCAAAACACTAAAAGATATTGAGCAGACACAACAAAATGGTTGACTGCCCGGTCGATCGCTGTGCATGAGCCATTGGCTTGTGCAAATCCAATTGACCGTGTGGTCGACTAGCCTAAGGTAAAAACCAATTTTTCATTCTTTTAAAATTCTTTAAAAATTAAAATAAATATTTATAAAATTCACAAAAATAAGTTCTTGTAAGTATATATGAGTATAAATACGTTGAGCACAAATTTCAAGAATTTGAACTTTTTTTAAAGATTTCAAATTCATTTTTCAAAAAAAAAGAATTTAAAAGTGTTTTTCCAAAAACTAAACATTAAACTTTTGAAATGTTGAAAAAAACTAAACATTCACATTATATGCACAAAAATAAGTTTCTACGAACAGTTTTGAAACTCTAACGTGAATTGATAGAAGCAATCACATTTTAAACAATAAAAATTGTTTTTGAGATAATATTTTCATAAAATCAAACTTTTGATATGATCAAAACGTAAATGCATCGAAATAAGTTTCTTTCATCAAATTTAGCTCTATTATGTATGGATAGTATTCAATATATATTTCAAGCAATAAAAACTATTTCTTTGGGATATAAACTATATAAAACTCAATTTGTTAAACAAACTCGTGAAAATTAACCCACAAATTTCACTTTTGATGAATCTAAGGCTAAAACTCAGTTAAATAATATCTAAATCTTTTGTTTGTATATAAACTTAAGCAATCAAATCTAATCTAAACTTTAGAAAATTTCTAAACATTTACAAACTCTTTTACAATTGTCAAGTCTTCTCTCTTGATCTTTTTCTCCTTAACTTGATCAAAACTTGATTCTTGATGAGCTAAACTCCTTCTTGAACATTTGATATGATTTTTATGTTTGAGCTCTTGAATCAACATGTGTTCACTCAAAACTTGATGATATTCTTTTGTTTAAGCTAAACTCCAACACAAAACCAATGCATAAGTTTTAGAAAAACTGACACCAATTGAAATTAATACCAATTTATGATACCAATTTGAAATGGGCATAAGCTTAGTATTAAATCAATTATGTTATAAAAACATGTATGAATTTTTTCTTATATAAGTTTCAGTACTTTCTCTCTTAGATCTCCGTAAAAATTGAGTGTAGTTAAGTCCCCACTGGGAATTTACCCCACACAATATCAATATATCAAAAGCCTATCAAGTTTACTAGCATACATGATTCCCAACTAAAATTGTCTCCAAAAAGAATTTTTTAAGAGCTAATATTCTTCTCACTACCCATAAAATGTCTATGTGCCAAGATCAGACATAAGATTTTCGTATCACTCAACAAGAGCTTGGTTAATGCAGAAGCTTGTAATGTACCCAAGGAATGATGGATATAAAGGAGTGGGTTACTGGAGAAGTTGTGGAAAGAGAGAAAGAAGCAGCAGCAGCTCGAAGAGCAAATTTGAAATGTTTTGAAGTATTTTTTTCTTCTGTAATGTGATTATATATTTTTTTGCAAATAATAATCGTGTACATTTTTGAAATAATATTTGTGGACATTTGTAAGGGTAAATTCCCAACAGGAATTTGTCTACACTTCAAATCTTAACCTGGATCTAGGAGAGAGAATCACAAAATCAATCACAAAGACACAAGTGTTACGTAAAAACCCAATTTAGAAAAAACCATGAGAAGGAGAGGGAGAATTTATTATTTTTAGATAATTATAGTAGATTCCTCAGAGGTAAAAACTTTGCTTGTGTAGCTAGAAATAAAAAATCTCCTATCATCTTGTTCCCTTTCGAAGTCTTATATACCTAGGGGTTTCTATTGACAGTGCGAGTAATGCGTGATTCAATAACCACATGATCTAGATGTTGCGATACTTCTATATGGGAGGGAATTACGTCCTTAATTACGGGAGTGATATTCATTACTTACTGTAATTGCTCATGTTAAAGTAGGGATCGTGGACCATGTTTGAAATATGAGATGATCTGGTGGGTAACAGACTCCACAAATGTAGGTGGGAGTTAATGGAGTTGATTACAGATATTATTTTGCTCAAGTCGGAAGAACTAATTTTGGGAAAATGGACACCCTCGGGATAATCAATTCCTTCTAGAGGAGGAAATAGTCTCGGGAATGTTTTGGATGCTGCTCTTTGGGGAATTGCTCGGATGATTTTTCTTGCGAGTGTCATCAGAAGATTCTGATGATGAGGGACACAGGTCTTTATCCTGGCGTGGGTTAGAATTTGACCACTACAGATGCCCCCTCCACTTCCTCTTTTTCCAGGCTCCGAGGGAAAAGACTGGAGATGAATGAGTATACCTTAGCTCGAAAAGTTGAGCGTCGCTTGCAATATGAAGAGTTTTGGTCAATATCTCTTAGCATTCTGAGCCCTGTTTGGAAATTAGTGAAGACAGCAGGATAATTAATAACCCAAATCTGACTTCATGATGGAGGAGATTGTGTTACAGGATTGAACCAAATCTGGTTGATCTGACATGCCAAATAAAATGGAATTCAAACCATCTTTTCAGATATGGTGGTAGTTTTGAATTAGAGACAGTTTAGCTTATGCATTTATAAATAGAGAGGCTTCTGGAAGTTGGCATCTTATCTTCAAAAGACTTTCTCTGCCCCTAAAATTTCTTGTACTCGTAGATTAAGTTGTTATTCGTTCTTCGCCTGATGGAAGGAGATGGAGAGGATGCCGATGATGAAGACAGCGGTTGCGTCACATCGGCCCCCTCGTCGTGTAATTTTAGTTCTCATGATGATCTAGTCACAGAATTTTGTTCTCGTGAAAAGGTCTTGCTTTTTGAAAAGGAGGACAAGACTCATGCTTCTATTTGGTCAATCTGTCTAGTCCTTGATCAGGGCAGATTGGATGGGACATGGGACTCACATCCTCTCTTTCTTTATAGCGCGTAAGATGCAGAAGCAGAAACACGCTTGATGATGGGTTCAGTCCCCTATCTGGCCGTTTGTACTCCTGTGGAACATCGTTGCTTTACCGGTGTGAGTTCTTTCCATATGAATTAGTAACTAGCGGGGTTGCTAGGTGTATTCCTCGGGATCCCTACCGGAGAATCGCCTCATTTGCTTTGGCTTCGGGCTCATCTTTGGAGTCAGGAGGCTTGGCATGATACCATCACAGTCTTGTAAGCTTCAGTTTGCAGTTTGAGATGTGATGCTTGCCTCTGGCATCTTCCTGAGATTCATAGACATCATTGCCCTCATAGTAGTGGTGGATTGTTTGTTTAAGAGTTACCCCTGGCCCAACTGACGAGTCTGAGTCAAAATTGGGTCACCTGTATTTCTTTTTTAAAAAACCAAATACAAATATTTAATAGACCTCATGTTACTTTTGTAAGATGTAACCGAGTATGTAATTGAATGGATGTAATCGGAATTTTTTTAATGAAAGCAGTTTTGGACTGAAAATGGAAATGTACATTTGGATCTTGCCTAATCTTCCTTGTTTGTTTAGTTTGGAAGTGTATGTATGCTCGGGGGATCGATATCGATTTCTGAGATTTTCAAGGATTGACTACGTGTAATCCTCGAGTGGTGATTTGTCCCACAGCGGTACCTATATGTCTCATCTCCAAGTTGGGAAAATCCGAACTATGGATTGAGCCTCTAAGAGGGGAAAACCCCTGCAATAGAGTTAGATTCATATTTGCTTCCGAGCGGGGGCACATCACATCAAGAAGCTTGGAAGTCGGACCTCTGAGAGGGGGAAAATCTCTATAATAACATTCGGTGAGGGAATCCCACAACGGAGGACTCATTTCCTATAAGAAGGCTGAGGTAAATCTATATTACTGCTTTCCTGCTGGGGCACGTCCCGTCTAGGAGTGTAGAAAGTTGATTCTCCGAGTGAGGCACATCCCAGCTATGAAGGATCAAAGTTATATCCTCGAGTAGGGAAAATCCAGTCTCAGGGCAGATAAGCTGCAAGAAAAGTTAGGATGCATATACAAACACACATTGAGGCAAGTGAATTAATTATTAGATGCAAGTGTGGATAAAATTGATTAAATGAGCTTGATTAATGGAACCATGAGACTAAAAGTCGAGGGGGTAATCCAAACGAGAAAATCCTCTTAGATATACTTTATATCTCATGTTACTATTCCTGAGCTGATACATCTCGAGTTTCCCTTAGATAAATCAAGCATATTAAAACTTATAAAGTCATAACTGTGGTCCTTGTATTTGGAAGTTGTCCTTGTAATACTACATTACCGGAAAATTGTTGGAAGAATGGCCATGCGAAATCGGTACGTCGAGGGGATAATCCAAATAAGAAACCCTCTTGAATATACCAGATCCCGTGTTAGACATAGTGTGGTAGTACCTGCAAGAAAATTGGTCTAAGATGGGAAAGTCCCAGCAACAGATTGGATGTATTTGTCCCGAGTAGGGACCCCTATCCGGCTGACAATCTAGTACCTACAATGTGGAAGCAAGCCCAACAACGGACTTTTCCTCTCGTGCAGGGGATATCCTGTCAATAGAGCTGTCTCTCGAGTGGGGACACATCCTAGCATCGGAATATGGAAGAAACCCGATAGAGGAACACTACCAGGGGTTCACCCGCCAGAGGGTTCAGATGAGGGGAACCCGTAGGCTTGCCTTTCCGTGTGGGAGAAATCCCATCAGTGGAACAGACGAGGGTTCTGAGAGAAATAAATCTCTGCTGCAGAGTGGGAGACTCTGAGTGGCGAAAATCCTACAATGGAGGGTTTCGACTCATGTAGGAGATCGTGAAAGGCCCGTAGGCATGTCTGCATTAACACTTCCACGCGGGAGCACATCCCTTTTAGGAGCATATAAGCGCGATCCTCTTACTGGGGAAATGCCATCAGTGAAAGATAGATCACTCTGAGAGGGAAAATTCCCTCTGAGAGGGAAAAATCCCTGCAACAGAGCGAGACTCCGAGCAGGAAAAATCCCACAACAGAGGGTTTTGAACCCAGTAGGACAATTGAGAAAGGCTCATAGGTAAGTCTACGTTAACGCTTTCAGCAAGGGCACATCCTATCTAGGAGCGTACAGATGCAACCCACTGATAGAGGAAATCCTATCGGCGGAAGATCGATCTCTCTGAGATTGAGAAATCCCTGCTACGAGCAAGACTCTGAGTTGGACAAATCCAACAGAGGAGGATTTTTGACTCCCGTAGGATGATAGGGAAAAACTCATAGGCATGTCTGCGTTGACGCTTCCACATTAGGGCATATCTAGGGGTGGCAGATGGGTCATGACCCACCAGACCCGACCCGGAGTTACCGGGTCTGGTTTGAGCTAATCAGGTTTGGGTCGTAATCAGGTCAACCCATCTGACCCGATTATTAAATCGGTCGGGTCGATCCGAACCCGCCAGACCTGTTTAACCCGCCAGACCAAGTTATTCTCTATCCTCCTCAGCTTCTTCCCCTCGATCTCCTCCTTTGCCGCTCCCGCCTCCTCCCCTTTGCCTAAATTAAATTGTCAAAAAAATATGCGTGAACCTAGTTTCGAACCCGTGACCTTTAGTGTGTGAGTTTAGTGTGATGACCAACTATATCACCCAACAATTTAGTAATATAGTGTAAAAATATTGTATTTAAGGTTCAATAATCAGGTCAAACGGGTCAGGTCGGGTCCAACCGACTAAGTCTGGGTCGGGTTTGGGTCTGAATTTTTGACCCGTATAATAATCGGGACGGGTCAACTCGACCCGATTATTATATGAGTCGAGCAGTAATAGGGTCGGGTCAACCTGACCTGACCCAATTTCCACCCCTAGGCATATCCCGTCTAGGAACGTACAGACGCGATCCTCTGAGTAAGGAAAATCCCATCAGCGGAATATCACCAATTCGCCGTCGAGTAAGGGAAATCCCATTATTGTGGCACATGTATGGATGGACATTGGTGTCTGCATTAACACTTTCACGCGGGGGCATATTCCCTCTAGGAGTGTACATACGCGATCCTCCGAGTGGGGGCACAATCATTGAAAGATCATTAATCCGTCGCCGAGTATGAAAAATCCCATCATCAGGGTGTTGTTACGGCTGCCTCTGAGCGGGGAAAATCCCATCATTGAGGTATAAGCTAGATGGTTGTATATGCAAAACGTAAAGCATGGAACAATATTTATTTCAAAATGTAATACAGTGAGAGGATTTAGAAGGGTGTACACTATTTGTATAGGAGTCTAGCAGTACAGTCGATCATCTTGTAGTAAGCGATCATGTTATGCTCTTGGGAAGATAAGGCATTTGATTTTTGACAAATCGCCTAAGGAGTGAGGACGTACTCCTTAAGGAAGCATTGATGGATGAGCGATTCCAATATCTTTCGAGAGCCCTTCCAAATATCTTTGGAGAGCCTAACAGTGGATGGTTTAATGCTCTTTACAGTCATAGAACGAGCAGTACTCCTTCGACCCAGGGAGTGATGGATTAGGCTGGATCGGCTTCGAGAGTCTGAACCATGGTTGATCTTTTAATGTGTTGAAAACCTCATCAACTGGGAGTCTTAATGAAGTGAAGCGTTCTGCAGATCTTTAGCTTTAGATTGGACTTGACAATATTATGGACAGCACTTGCTTCTTGTAAGGAGGCTGTCCACTATGCCGGTCCGGACTTTCACAGGTAGACTTTGATTTCATACTGTTCTAGCTAGGCCTTGTTGAAGGGTTGGAGGAAGCCTTCATTACCTCCTCCAGCTGGATGTATGACTGCACCCAAGAGAGAACCTCGCTCATCTTGCCGACATTATGCTTCAGGAGATATTCGTACAAAGGGTAAGTGACCTGTAGCTTGCTAATAAATGCGAGTGTAGATACTTTCCCCTCGCAGTTGGAGACTTTAGTTAACTGGCTCCAAAAGAAGTTGATATAAGATTTGAGGCAATCTCTCCACCTCATTTTAACATAGAGGAGGTGGTGGCTACTCCTCTTGTCTTCTTGGCAAGTAGCATATTATGTGAAGGATCCTCGGTGATCTCCGAGATGTGGAGAGATTAGAGTGGTAGGGAGTAGAACTACTCCGATGCTATACATTTACGAATAGAAGGGAATGTAAGGCACATTACCAGGAGTAGAGCATCATCTCATGATGAAAATGGTGGATGTGCTGGACTAGATAGCTAGCTCCAGTGTAGCCGTCAAAGGTAGGAGTCGAGAAATTTTTCGGAAGTGCACACCATGGATATCCTTGGAAAGCGGGGAGTCAGGGAGGAGGGAGTCAGAATTAAGTACTGGGAACCTTGGCCTCCACGATCCTCATCTGGATCAGCTAATTAAGGACATGGAGATCTGGGGACCCATGCAGAGTCTCTCTTGAAAATGAAAGCACTCATCACAGTCACTCTGACAGCTTATATCAGGTTTTCACTCTAATAGCTCAGATCTGTACAGAATCACTCCTGAATAATCGAAGCACCCCTGATGGTCGCTCTTATCGCCTATATCAGGTCCTCACCCTGATGGCTCAGACCTATACGGAGTCACTCCTGAATAACAAAAACGCTCTTGATGGTGGCTCTTACAGCCTATATCGGGTCTTCAGCCCTAACGGTTCACACCTATATGGAGTCACTTCTAAATGACGGAAGCGCTCCTAATTGTTGCTCTAAAAAACTTATATCGGGTCCTCACTCTGTGATTAGTCTATAATTCTGTATTATTATATCGCATTTTCCTACTAATTTATGAATAAAATGTCGGTCTAAACCGTGTTTTGGTCTCTCTTGCAGATAAATCAAAAGTCTAAGGGCAAAGGAGTAATAAGAGCTTAATTAAACCCATTTTCGGGTAATTAAATCTGGATTTCTTGGAGGCCAAGTAAGGGAGCTTCTAGAAGATGCATTGAACCTAAACCCTTGCGCACGTCAGATGAATATCCGGGCGAAAATATCAGAATCCAAATATATCAGGAAGGTCCTCGAAGCCAGGAGAAGTTCCTCGCCAAAATCAGGGACCTAAGTCCCTGGTTTTACCGTGAAAACGCGGCTATGACTACGTTTTCGCGGCCATATGGTGGGACCACGCGTCGATTTTCGACGTGTGGCCCTGTCTCGCTTTCTAGAACTCTCATTTGCCTATAAAAACCCCTGCAGAGGCCTGAAACGCAAGCAGATTTAGTTGTAGACTAGGATTTTCTTCTTCTTTTATTTTGTATTTTTATTTCCTTTTTAGATCTTGTAGTAGGACAGAGAGATTCAGAGAGAGATAGAGAGATATTGATGTAATAGATGGTGACAGTCTATGTAAAGGTGCCTCCTTTCTTCTCTATTGTAATCTTCTCCATCTTCTACATGATGCTTAGCTAGATTTTCTCTCATCGTCACTAACTACTAACCACTAACTAGCTAATCACTTACTTGATAATCCGCATGAATCTAATAGCCTCTACAAGGCATTGCTCTTGCAAGAGCTATTGATGGCTCATGATGATGGGTTCTAACATCTAACTTGCTAACTTGCTAACCGAGCTAATTCTCTTATTTCATACTTGCTTAGAATAGTTTTGATGATCTAATGTTTGTATTAGCTTGCTCTTGATGCAAGTTTGAATGTGAAGAACCATCTTATTTGTCATGCTTTGTATCGTCTCTTGAAGCCAAGGACTAGTGATGGCCAAGGATCCATGTGAGGCAACTATCACTAAGAGATTAGCATGATTTGTGGAGCAATTAGTAGTTAGTAGCCATGAGATTTTTTTATCTTATTTTAAAAATCAATTTCAAACTCTTTTATAATTTCCTTCATTGTTTTCACCAACTTCTTAGTTCATCTTTATTTCATCTTCTTCTAGTTTTCAAAGCCATTTCTCTATTATTTTCACATTTCTGTTTTCATCGCATTCTCCACCTATCACTTTCTGAATTTCTTTTCCTTTTCTTTTACTTTTTCTCATTCTTTAAATAAAGAAGAATTGTTAACAACCGATGTGAACATAAACTGTTAATGTTTTTATCGCCTCCCGTCCCTATGGATTCGACCCGTTTAGCCAATGCTATAACGGAAGTATCGAGGGAACATTAGCACATACAAGCTTTTCATTGATTTCATAAATATACATTTTCAAGTGCCGGTTCCGCTCCGATCAAATATTTGGCGCCATTGCCGGGGACGGGAATGGTTTAAACTCACATTTTTGTTAACATTTTCTTCTCTGTTTTGGTGTGCAGGTCAAAGTTTACAGGAACTTAATATTACAGAACACCCATTAGCATTGTAGCGCCCTGCTCTTGAAAGCAGGGACCTAGCTTTCAAAGAAAAGGCGTGCAAACGCGACTTTAGCCGCGCAAACGCGGCAATTTTGTGGCAAAAGTTTTTCTTGTTTTGTTGGGATGTGCATTTGTAATAGCTAGTGAATTTGTACTGCTATTTTTCTGCTTTGATTTCCTGACACACTGCAATAATTAAATAACTAAAATACGGTATTTGGACGCTTTTAACACGGTTTAGACATTTGCATTTAGGCACGTGTCAAATTTCAATTCCAATATACTGTATTTTGTTCTGTTGTTGTGATCTGGACTGAGGTGTACATATGACATTGCATATAACATAAGACAAACACGTGGGTGATTTATTCGCTTTGTGTTATATTCTTGTCTATATTGCATACTTGCACAAATTGAACTTAAGGGCAAAACTCATACAAGATAAGGTGGGGATTTCATCACCCTTCCTTAGCCCAAAAATAACCTCCACATTCACACAACTCAAACCCTAATAAAAATTGATAGACGTTGGCCCCTAGGGACATCTCGGACTCATTAAGAGATTGACCGAGGGTGAAACTTATTTTGAATCTTACTCTTGTGAAATCGGTATCTAAGGTTGGGGATTAAAAGGTTACGCCTCGAAGATACCGTGGTTTGGCGTAATTAAGCCTCGTTACTTACGCACGGATATCTCCCACCGTATTTTGCCCCAACCTGGCTGATTAGCTTGTGGTTAGATTCAAGCAACAACCTCCCCTGGGTAATCGACCAGTTAGGAGTCGTCTAGGTCTAGGTCAACCTTAGTATAGGCTTAGTTTTGACTTTTTCTTTCTTTTTGTTTGTTTGTTTGCTTTTTCTTTTTTTGTTTGTGATTGTTTGTGAAATGGAATTCAACAACAATAATTCTTTAAATCCTAATATGAATCCATATTTCACATCGACCCCATTTGTTTCAGATAATTCCAACCCAGTTTTTTACAATATGAGCTAACCAAATATACCGGGTTGGACTTATCCGAATCAATACAACTCATACCCCCAATTCTTATGATTATAATTTCAAAAATAATTTCAACTCGTCACAGAGTCAATGAGGATTCACCTCCCCCGAGTCCAATTTTCCACCACCTTGTCCACAATTTTCACAATTTTTACAATCTCCATTCCCCAATTTTACTTCCTATACTCTTTTTCCTGGACCACCCATTGAAGAAAAATCCGAGTTAGAAAAGAGTATAGAAGCCAACCTACAAGAGACCGAGCGACAATTCCAGAAAATGATGGCCTCTCTAATTCTACAATATTTTCAAGAGTCTTACTCAGTTCCACCTCCTCATAGTGAACAACCATCTGCCCTGAAAATGAGTAAGGAACTCTTGCGTGAGTCCGAGCCATAATCTCAAGACATGTTGGACTCACTATCTTTCCAAAACCAAGATTCTGATACTCCCTTTCTGGACCATTCACTTGAAGAAAAATCACATCTAGAAAAGGGTATAGAAATCTTGCAGGAGTCCGTATTATAATTTTAAAAATCTTCTTCTCAGTCTATCGATAGGTTGGAAACACAATTGAGTCAATTGGTCAAAATTTATAAGAATGAAGAAACTCTCTCTTCTTAACTTTTGACCAATCCAGATATCTCTAATTCTATCGATTTGACCCAGGACTCTTGCTGTTTTGGAAATCAAGATTCCTACACTCCCATTCTAGAGCATCCACTTGACGAAACATCACATCTAGAAAAGAGTATAGAAATCTTGCAGGAGTTCGCACTACAATTTCAAAAATATTCTGCCCAGTCTATCAATAGGTTGGAAACACAATTAAGTCAATTGGTTAGCATTTATAGGAATGAGAAACTCTATCTTATCAATCTATAACCAATTTAGATATCTCTAACTCTATTGATGGGACCCAAGACTCTTGTCATTATGGAAACCAAGATTCAATTTCAGCACACCCATTTGAACTTGACCAAACTTCAAATGTTAAAAATCCCATTGACATTTTGGCAAGTTTTTCTTTTCCTGAAATTGAACTTGAGCAGGAATATGATCCTGAAGCTCAACTTGGTAATTCAATTTCACTTTCTGATTCAATAATGACTGAGGTGTTTTTACCTGATTTCAGGCCTTTTTCCGAGTCAGTATTGGATCCTGTGCAATCCATTGTGAAATTGAATCACCAATCTTTTATGATCAGCAAATTGAACTTGAACAATTTCATACTTTTGAATGTCCCATTGACAAATTGGCAAGTTCTCATTTTTATGAAATTGAACTCAATAAGAAATGTGACTTTGATCCTCAAATTTGTGTTCCAGTTCAAATTCCTGAATCAATATTGACTCCTGTTTTGTTGCCCAACTTGAGCAACATTTTAGAGTCAGTTTTGATTCTCATACCTATCATTCTTGAACTTGAATCACCAATCCTAGAAAGTCACATTCCGTTGTGGGAAAATAAATGTGGAATAGGATTTCAATTTCTTGATTTGGACCCGATTCCTGAACCAATTTGGATTCCGAGCCTTTACGTGACTAAAGTCAAATTCCTGAGTCAATATTAGTTCCTGCACTTCTTGAGTCCAAATCAATCATTACATCTTTTCACACTTCATTTTGGAACAAGGGTGTTGATAAAATTGACTTTAAAATTATTTTAAAATTTTGGAAATTAGATGGGGTAAAATTCTTAATAAAAATCATAAATACATACATCATAATAATGGGTTGTATTATAAAGATTTCTGGTAGGTTCCTCCGAACGTCACGCAAATTGGATTGGGTCGTATTTCGTGGACCAATCAGACCACCATCAGAACCACCACCTTGAAGTGATTTTTCCTTCCCTCTTTATTTTTTTCATGCATACATGCATTCACGATGCATTGAGGACGATGCATGAGATAAGTGTGGGGGAGGGTTTACTAACATAGAGTTTTCAGATTTTTCTTTCTTTTTCACTTCTTTTAGGATATTCTTAAAATGTTCCTTAGGATTTTTCTTTTCTTTAAAAAAAACTTTTTGAAATAAGAGACAAAATTTTAATCTATTTTCAAGAAAATTAAGATGATCTTAGAAATTAAGGAAGCCTTACATTATGACATCTTAAACCTAGTTGAAATAATGGATCTTGTTTAAAATTATATGTTAAGTATAAAAGATTGGGGAGATAATTTTATCTTGAATTTTTTATCTTAGATAGTTTGCACTTTACACAAACACAATTTTTGGGATGGAAACAAAAACCTAAAATGCCATAAAGCAAAAATAAATAAAAGAAATATATATATATATTATATACGAAGAAAAAAATTACTTATTAAGCTGGATAATTATGCCTCAAGAAGCATAATTATTTACGCCTAACGGTGGTCAAAAGAAACAAATAATCCCCCTTAGTTTTGTGGCCTTATTTACTCAAGTCCTTAAACTCGAAGGATGTTTTCTCATCTGGTGCCCTAAAACCGTCTTGTCTGGGAGTCATCGGTTAAAGGCTCACTACCTTGGTAAATGAGAAAGCCTAAGAAAACTAAGGGAAGTAAAAAGAAGAAAAAGAAATATATATATATATATATATATATATATATATATATATATATATATATATATATATATATATATATATATATATATATATGGCTTGATGGTTGGAGTTGAAATCCCAGAAATTTTTACTATCAAAAAGTACAGATTATCTAGGTTTTATGAAGAATAAAATATTCAACCCAATTTTAAATTCTTACCTTAATTAATGACAAGATCTTGCATATAGATTAAGTTTAAGAAAAATAATTTTTGGTGGAATTATGACCTTAGATCGCTTATATTTGCAAAAATATTTCGTAAACTTGTCTCTCTTTCAAAATGTGTTTTCAAAGTACTAACATTTATCTTCTTTCTGTATCGATTTTGTGGGTGCAATCCGCTAAAAACCCTTAGGAGACAAAACTCCTCCTCTAGGGGTAACCTAGAAGTTTAACGGCTTGTTGCACGCGCTCAGTGCAATCGCGTCACCTGTAAAAGTGGTATAATAATATTTGTAGTATAGTTTTTCTTTTCTTGCTTTGCTCGGGACGAGCAAAAGATAAGTGTTGGGTGTGATTAGTCAACAATTTTGCATTATTATATCGCATTTCCCTACTGATTTATGAATAAAATATCGGTCTAAACCATGTTTTGGTCTCTCTTGCATATAAATCAAAAGTCTAAGGGCAAAGGAGTAATAAGAGCTTAATTAAACGCATTTTTGGGTAATTAAATCTGGATTTCTTGGAGGCCAAGTAAGGGAGCTTCTAAAAGATGCATTGAATCTAGACCCTTGCGCACGTCAGATGAATATCCTGGTGAAAATACCAGAATCCAAATATATCAGGAAGGTCCTCGAAGTCAGGAGAAGTTCCTCGCCAGAATCAGAAACCTAAGTCCCTGGTTTTGCCGCGGAAACGCGATGGCCGCGTTTCCACGGCCATATAGTGGGGCCATGCGTCGATTTTCGACGCATGGCCCCATCTCGTCTTCTAGAACTCTCTTTTGCCTATAAAAACCCATGCAGAGGACTGAAACGCAAGCAAATTTAGAATTAGGCTAGGTTTTCTCTCTTCTAGTTGTAGATTAGGGTTTTCTTCTTCTTTTATTTTGTATTTTCATTTTCTTTTTAGATCTTTTAGTAGGGCAGAGAGATTCAGAGAGAGATAGAGAGATATTGATGTAATAAATGGTGACAATCTATGTAAAGGTGCCTCCTTTCTTCGCTATTGTAATCTTCTCCATCTTCTACATGATGCTTAGCTAGATTTTCTCTCATGGTGACTAACTACTAACCACTAACTAGCTAACCACTTACTTGATAATCTACATGAATCTAATAGCCTCTACAAGGCCATGCTCTTGCAAGAACCATTGATGGCTCATGATGATGGGTTCTAACTTGCTAACTTGCTAACCAAACTCTCTTATTTCATGCTTACTTATAATGGTTTTGATGATTTAATGTTTGTATTAGCTTGCTCTTGATGCAAATTTGAATGTGAAGAACCATCTTATTTGTCATGCTTTGTATCGTCTCTTGAAGCCAAGTACTAGTGATGGCCAAGGATTCATGTGAGGCAACTATCACTAAGAGGTTAGCATGGTTAGTGGAGCAATTAGTAGTTAGTAGCCATGAGATTTCTTTTATCTTATTTTAAAAATCAATTTCAAACTCTTTTATAATTTTCTTCATTGTTTTTACAACTTCTTAATTCATCTTTATTTCATCTTCTTCTAGTTTTCAAAGCCATTTCTCTATTATTTTCACATTTCTGTTTTCATCGCATTCTCCACCTATCACTTTCTGGATTTCTTTTCCTTTTCTTTTACCTTTTCTCATTCTTCAAACAAAGAAGAATTGTTAACAACCGACGTGAACATAAACTGTTAATGCTTCTATCACCTCTCGTCCTGTGGATTTGACCCGTTGAGCCAATGTTATAATAGAAGTATCGAGGGAACATTAGCACATACAAGTTTTTCATTGATTTCATAAATATACATTTTTAAGTGCCAGTTCTGCTCCGATCACTCTGACGACTCAGACCTATATGGACTTACTCTTGAATGACAGAAGCGCTCTGATAGTCGCTCTTACAGCTGTAAATCACCTAGAGGGGGGGTGAATAGGTGATGGCTAATCTAATGGTCACTAAATGCGGAATTAAAAACTATATGACCAAATTAAAACTATTACACTAAACACCACGTATAACACAAGAGTGTAGCCGAATTCCCCGTCAAGGGCTCTGGACTAACTCCTCAAGATTTCCCTAGATGTGGGTTGAGGTGCCGCGTTGGCTCTCTTGGTTGAATATAAGTGTTAGCAAACAATCCCCAAGTATGTATCAATTAAGCACACAATATATCAAGCATATAAATGTAAACACAATAATAGCATGAAAGATATAAAGACAAAGAGATAGAGAGTGAGCAATCGCAAACACAAGGGATTTGTTTCGAGGTTCGAGCACACTTGCTCTACATCCCCGCCTTCGACACACGAAGGATTTCCACTATGCTTGATCCCAATGGATCACTCCTCGGTGCCACAACACCTACAAACCGAGTTCACACTTGAACTCCTTGGACTCTCTAGCCCGTACACACCTCAAGCTCACTAGCTCGCTTAGGCCGCACCTCAAACAACAAGTTCGCACCCGAACTTGAAACACCGAGTCCCCACTAGGACCCGAAACAATGCGAACACACACGTCCGCCTCCTCAAAGAAACAAATGAAGTCTTTGGTGATCACAACACTTTGATCACCTAAAAGCAATCTCACTACAACACTCCTATAGAAAGAATAATCAATGGATAGCTCAAATATTTGTGTGAGAAAACTAGGATTGAAATGGTGGAGGAAAACTCAAGAAAATCTCTTTTAAACACTCTTGATCAAAACTCTTTTGATAGGAAATATTTGCACTCAATTTTGTGGAGAAAAACCTCTTAAAAGGGTTGGAAAAACTGGCTCAAAAACGCTCTCCAAATCTTAAAGAAAACAGCCCCCAAATGCCCCATTTTATAGGGCTAGAAATACTAGCCGTTGGGGGTCTGACAGACCTGTCGGTCGACCGCCCGGTCGACCGGCCAACGGTCATATTCCAGACCGTTGAGCCATCGGTCGGCCGGTCGATCGACCGAGGCCAGGATACAGAGAGCAAGTCTCTCTGTCCGGTCGACCGCCTGGTCGCCCGGGGCCTTTCCAGAGAGCAGAGCTCTCTGGACGGTCGACCGGGTCGGTCGACCGGCCCTCCTGCCAGAACTGGCGTGCACGTCTGTGCACGTCGATCGACCGCCCGGTCGACCGACTTCAGTGTGCGGTCGACCGGTCGGTCGACCGGCTGAAGCCAGGAAACAATAATTTCAGGGATAAAAATGTTGGTATTTTTGACTCAATAAAATCCCATAAAATACTGAAAAATCTACAAAAATAGTTTTACCAATATACTTTGATAAACAAACATGCTTGCACAAAATCAAGACATGTTACAAATAATTTGGACTATTTTTGTAACTTGAAAAAATTGGCTCAAGACAAAAACGGTATTTTTCCAAACTTGATTTTTCCAAAAATTGTTTTTCCAAAACTTCTCCAAATACAAAAATAAGATATTTAAACTCTATTAAAGCATAGTGTGTATGGATATGATCCACTACACAAACATGGTGAAATATCTATGTTTTTGACTTTAAGTTCTAAACATGGTTTTGGTTAAAACATATAAACTTAGAATACCAAAAACAAAACACTTTAAGTCTTCACTTGAATACCGGTTTGGTTTTTGGTTAAAATTCTTTTCTAAAACAAACTAAATCAAGAGTGTGTGTGCATGGTATACTTGAGCAATCCACCAACTATTCTATCCTTTATATTTTATCTAAAACAAAATCTTATAAAACAAACCTAGACACAAGTCTTCATCTTCTTGAAGTCTTCACTTGAAGCCTTCTCATCTTCTTGACTTGGTCTAAACACGATCCAAACTCGATCACTAGCTCGATGGATCAAACCGTGGTAGCTCCAAAACTTGACTTTAAATCCTTTGTTGAAGCTCCACACCTACTAAGATCTTGATCATGAATCTGTCACTAATTAAACACAAGATCATTAGTAAACATAACTACATGAGTTGATCATCATCAAAACTAGAGTGATGGGCCTTTGGGCCAACAATCTCCCCCTTTTTGATGATGACAAAACTCATGAAGTTATATATGCATGGATTAAAGTAAAGCTTCAAAGAAGCTCCCCCTTAACTCATGCAACACATATAAACAATATATTTGACAATGAATGTTCATAAACATGTATGCAAATATAAGGAGATAAACATGCTAACAAGCATAAAACAAATCAAATTATTTTTCTCCTATTTGCAAAACAAAACATATATGCATAAACATAAATACTTCTCCCTCTTTAATAATAAAGCAAGGAAAACATGCATATACATCTCAAATACTTCTCCCCCTTTTTGTCACTCATCAACAAAGGGGTTAAAGTAAAAACAAAATTTTCTCCCCCTTTTTGTCATAAACAAAGAGATCAATAAGGGGTGCAAACAAATAAGTCAATAAAAGTTTATATGCGATATACATTCATGAAGAGGAAGACGCTAAGTTAGCTTCCCTACATATATGCATTACATGAAGAAGGGATGACAAGCCCTAATTCACATAACACATAATCTGTAATGCATAAGAGGAGATGTGAAGCTCCCCCTACACACGTGTATCACATAAAGAAGAGTTGTCAAGCTCCTCAATACAAGATACACTCAACATGAATCTATATATAGAAGAGATGTTAAGCTCTCCTTGCATATAAGAAATACAAATCAAAAACATTTTTAAATTTTCTTATTCAAACAAAATTTTTAAAGGTATCAGAGCTCTTGTAAAATAATCAAATTTTAAGATACCAAATTGTAAATAATCATTATTGTAAATCATATTGATACCAATTGAAATTTAACAAATATGAAGTTGAAACATATTGATATCAATAGTAAACATAATGATCAAATATTTTTATTTTTCATCATAAACTTTGTGCTTTGAAATGTGAAACAATTGTAAATCAAGCACTAAAATATCATATATATGTATGAAAAAAGAATACCAATAGCAATTGATATCATGAAAATTGTGAAGCATACATATATAGGAAAAAATATGAGTATATACAAAAATATCAATTGAGATATCAATTGAAAATAACAATGTAGCTCATAACCTACCACCCTTCATATGCACAAGGTAAAAGATATTCAATAAGGCTTACAAGGCATACTCGCCCAGCCAACCGCCCATTGAAGGTAGGGTTTTCAAAAATAGAAGTTAGAAAATAGTATAGCATTGAAAATCACTACCAAATGAAGAATAATTAACTAGTTAAAATAATTTTTGAAAAATTAGTTAAAGATCCTTCAAAACATGAAACCAAAACATATGTTTTTCATGAGTCATACCAAATACACAAGAATTGACACTGAAAACGATAAAGCTCATAAAAGTGTTCATGAAACAAAGTCATGAATAAACAAATAAAGTGTGAGTGTACAAGAATCATGTGTTTAACATTTTCATGAGAATAATCAATGAAGCTCATAAATATCATTTTATTAGGAAAATTCATTTTTCATTTTAAAAAACAAACTTCAAGGTATATGTATGATTTATCCAATCCTAACAATATACATACATATCCCAAACATAAAAGAGTCTATTAATAGTATTTGCATGAAGGCAAGAGACTCACGGGTATACATGTATATTTATTAGATTTGAATTAAAAATACATATACATGAAGTAAAAACATGAAAATAGGCAAAACACGTATAAATGAAAGAATCATCAAAACTAGCTTATACATGTGCATATAGTGGGTACAATTGAGCATGAAGTGCAAACATATATGAATCAAATGTTGCTCACTATTTGTACATGTATAAATACAAGTTTTGACAAATACTACATCTAAACAAGATTTTACCACATGAAGCACAAAAACACATAAAACATGAACATACTATATGATATCATGAAATTAAAAGCATGTAAACTAAACTAAGAGTTTAGAAATAGTTACCAACTAAGGAACTATGTTCCAAATCTCCAAACATGATGGTAGTCCCACCAAACCTCCTTGATAGCGGTGCAACAAATGTATGTCCTTCTAGTCCATGCAACCACCACCAAGGCACCAAATCTCTCACGTCTTGTGAGAGCCCTCACCTACATCAAAAACAAAAGGTAGGGACTTTGGTACCCATTTTCTTTTGGGTCCTTGAGGGTTAGTCTTGTAAGGCACCCAAACATTTTTATTATTAGCAAAATTCATGGCATTTATCTTATCATAACAAAATTTTGCTAAATGGCCTTTGCGGCCACAATGCGTACACTTGTACACCTTAAAATGCTTATAAGTGTGAGTGTGGGTGTGGTCATGAAGTGCAACATAAGCATATGCATGATGAGGATGATGTGCATGAACATGTGGAGTTTGTTTCTTTGAAAACATAGACTCCAACCTAGAATGATTAAATGCACATTTGCTCAAAGTTGAGCTCAAACAATCCATTTTATTTTTTAAAAATTTAATCTCACTATCATCAATGGTGGCATGTAAAGCATGGTGAGATATAGAATCATTTTTCTTATTCTTTTTAGAAACAAAATCCTTTTCTTTTTCAACAATTTTTCTTTTTAAACAAGAGTTTTCTTGAAAAGCAACTTCCTTTTGTTTTTCCACCACAACAATTTTATTTTTCAAAAACATATTTTCTTCACATAAATCATTCAATTTAGACATCAAGGAAATATTCTCATTTTTCAAATCATCTTTTTCTTTTTCTAAACATGCAATATTATTTTTAAAAGAATCATTTTCCTTATGCATGCAATCAAAATTCTTTTTCAAATTTTTATTTTCTTTTCTAAGCATGTCATATTTCTCTAATAGTTGTTGACAAAATGAAGCAAGTTCATCATATGACATGTCATTATCTTCTACCTCGGATTCGGTAGTTACCTCAAGGGAGTTATCCCCTTGGACCATATAGCATGCGTTGGAGGTGTTGCTTCCAACATCCGAGTCGCCCCGGTATAATATAGATCCTTTTCGCCAAGAGAGGTGATGATGTTCCATGCTACAAAAGCCAAGTCAATGTTAGAACTCTAGATAAATATTCATCATTTAGGGTTGACTTTAAAGCATGAAGGGCTTTTACATTAGCCTCAAAATTTTTGCCATTTAAACAATAATCATTTTTAATGGTGGCAAAATAAACATGAATGCCTAGGGTCTTGAGGTACAAAGACATCTTAACTTCCAAATTTAGATGTTAAGAATGTCAAACATAGGTGATGACATGAAGCAATATTAAAAGTGTGTGTGTGTGACAATCCCAAATAATCTACCTCTATCATCTAGGTTTTGACAAAATGAACTAAAAATCTTAACTAAAATGAAAAATACAAATCTTGAATTTGTCTTCAATCTTGTTTGATCCTGGAGCTCTCCTATGTGCTTGGCTCTGGGATCCACATCTTTGCGGCTTCCAAAAGTGTGAGTCTTGTGTTGGAGCCGTCAAACAAACTAGGATTTTTAAACTGAAACTCATTTAAACAAAATTGTTAAAACATAACTATATATGGTTTGTTATCATCAAAACGTCGGGCTAATGGCCTTTGGGCAACAATCTCCCTCTTTTTGATGATGACAAAACATATAGAGTTATCACAAATATTTTGGGTGGAGTCTTCAAGTGAAGCTCCCCCTTAACACATGCATATATAAAATGATCACAAAAAAAATACATATGCAAAACACATAGGATATGAAACTGATACACAAGCCAACCATCCATGCATACCAAAAATACAGAATTATAGGTGTATGCCAACCATCCAATAATTCCTCCATCCTCCATCCAAAATTGGCTCAAAACAAAAACGGTATTTTTCCAACCTTGATTTTTTCAAAAATTGTTTTTCCAAAACTTCTCCAAATACAAAAACAAGATATTTAAACTCTATTAAAGCATAGTGTGTATGGATATGATCCACTACACAAACATGGTGAAATATCTATGTTTTTGACTTTAAGTTTTAAACATGATTTTGGTTAAAACATATAAACTTAGAATACCAAAAACAAAACACTTGAAGTCTTCACTTGAATACTGGTTTGGTTTTTAGTTAAAATTCTTTTCTAAAACAAACTAAATCAAGAGTGTGTGTGCATGGTATACTTGAGCAATCCACCAACTATTCTATCCTTTACATTTTATCTAAAACAAAATCTTATAAAACAAACCTAGACACAAGTCTTCATCTTCTTGAAGTCTTCACTTGAAGCCTTCTCATCTTCTTGACTTGGTCCAAATACGATCCAAACTCGATCACTAGCTCGATGGATCAAACCGTGATAGCTCTAAAACTTGACTTTAAATCCTTTGTTGAAACTCCACACCTACTAAGATCTTGATCATGAATCTGTCACTAATTAAACACAAGATCATTAGTAAATATAACTACATGAGTTGATCATCATCAAAACTAGAGTGATGGGCCTTTGGGCCAACAGCCTACACAGAGACTCTTGAAAAATGGATGGATCCTATAGTTAAGTCTAAATGGCTCTGACAGTTAAGCCTACACGGAGACTCTTTAAAAAGACGGAAGCGCTCTTGTTGGTCACCCCGACAGCTAATTAGACTCTTGCCCTGACAACTAAAAGGCCGTAAGAAAACTATTTAGAATGAATCAATTGGGGGCAAGCTTCGACAACTATCGACTATGCGCCCAAACTGCTCTCTCTCAAATGCTCTCCAGTTGTTCATCCGCGAAGCGCAAGAAGACACTCTGATTACTCGGTGAAAGGTCGTGTCGGAGGATGAGATTAATCCGCTCCCCTTCTTCTTGCTTAGAGACTCTGAGCTATAGTGGTCAGATTTTAACACTCATCAAGATCGCGACACATGTCTCATCACTACGGGCATCACTTTTTTACCAGCGGGCCCAGCTCACATACAAGCCTACATGGTCCCAAGAAGAAGGAATCGGTCACATGGGCCTAAGAAGAAAGACTCGGGACTCGACCTGAACCTGCATCTGATCAGACATCACTCACCCGGATTCATTACTCGACCTGAGGTGTATGACTCCCTAGGATGCCAATATTGGATGAAAAGATCCTTTCTGGAGCCACCCAAGGCTTCAACGCAGAGACCTTTCGAATCCTGCTACCCTTGCGCTATTTACAGCTGGACAATACGATCCCCATGATTCGCGTATCCAGCTATATTGCCAGATCATCCCCACGTTCTAAACGTTAAAATGCCCCTCTATTAATGTGGGTTGTTATGAGTAGTGGAGGATATCTCTGTACAGTGATCCCAATAATCAAGCGGCACAATCTGGGCGGTTACAAGGAGATTAAATCGTGCAATCATGTAGTTATCTAGATCTGAAATATCCGCACCCACAATTACTGCTCAGGCGGGTATAAATGCATCCTTTTCTCCATCGAGAAGGAGGTTGGCTTCTGATTTCTACATCAAACTCTAAAGATTGTAATCGCAAGAGGAGTCTACAAAATTACTTGCAATTCTTTGACATTATAGTGAATTCTCTCCCTCTCCCATGGTTTTTCCATTTTGAGTTTTCCACATAAAGATATCGTTGTTTGTGATTGCTTTCACCTGTTTATTCATTTATAATTCGTGGTGTAGAGAAATTTTTCAAGAATTTTCTTTCACACTTGGATTCATCAGATAGATTGCTACGCCCTTTGTCAATACCTAGTGTTGCTTTCAAACTCTTTCCTATTGATTCTTCACTTTGATTATCTTGAGTCTACAGTAATCTAATGCATCCGATTTATGAGTAATCAAGTAGAGATGATCGAACCGTGTGAAATCATCAATAAAAGTAATGAAATAAGGTGCGTTCTTTTGTGCCTTCACATCCATTGGTCCGCATATGTGAGCCAATGAATTGCGACAAATCATAATAATAAAACCATTTGATTAATATCGACGTCCAACACAGAGTTTTCAATGACATCCTAGTGGCGCACCTTTCAAAACAAAAGGAGAAACGCTTTGAGGTTAAATTGATTACTGACAACAAATTAACTAATGTTTGGGGCATGCAACAAATCTTTCAAAATTAAGTTATGAACTGAGCCAAGAGTTAATCGGCAACGTCTGATGCACCTCTACGCTTGCTTGATTCCCCATGAAGATCCTTTTGCTTCTGGCCTCAACGTTGGGGTATTCCTTGAAGCTGTGTTCGAGTGCGCTATGTGGCCCATTGCCTGTCTTCGAGTGCGCTATGTGGCCCATTGCTCTCGAGTCTACATTCTATGAATCAGATGTATGAGCAACAAAGACCCAATTTGGCACATTGCAATTTTAGCGACTCAAACCATTAGGAAATACCTTCTTAGGTGCCTTACAATACCGGCCCAGTGCCCTAGCTTGTTGTAGCTAAAACACTTGCCATTGGGACTTGACAACACATTCTTTCTTTTCTTCTTGCTTTCCTATGGATTCTTCTCTTTTGTGAACCATTTGCGCTTCAAACCTCGGCATTCATGTTCTGACGCCTTAGCGATCATAGCAATTGCTTGGACTTTTTGGATGTTTAAACCATCCACTGCCAAATATGCTAAAACTTAAATTTGATACTTGAGTATTCAAAGATCAATGATTCAACCGTCGTGATAAAACATGCCCCCCATAAAGTCAAACAGGTCCACATTATACAGAGATCATTGCGAAACTACACCATGAAAATATCTAAATATTTATACTTTGCATATGTTCAGAATATATCCCAAAAGATATGAAGTCATATATAAGTTTTCCACGTCAAAATTCTCTTTCAGTGATAAGCTAAAATGACATACTAAATCACTAGCAATTTAATTTATATTTTAAGTGGTAGTACAAATTTAGAAATGAAGGCTTACAAAATCACATGTCTTACTTTCCTCGCAAAAGAACCTCCTCAATCACCTTCTCTAAATTCACAAATGACTTTCCGTCTGACTTTATGGCATTAATTGCTTTCTCCTTCCATTTCAATGCCATCCTCCTCATCTCTGTTCCCTTCTCTTCTCGCAAAAGCTCTTTGACCACTAGCTCCACCTCCTCTCTTTTTACATCATTACTAATTTCCAGACCAATCCTGAACTCATTACATGCATATTTGCAATTTGTTTGCTGATCTGCAAAGTATGGCCAACAAATTGTCGGAACTCCCAAGCTTATACTCTCGAACAAAGAGTTCCATCCGCAGTGCGTCAAGAACCCTCCAATCGATGGGTGCATCAACACTTCCTCTTGGGGGCACCAGCTTATTAGCAAGCCTCTTTCACTGACCTCAGACAAGAACTCTTCAGGCAGAATAGCAGAATCTCCGATCACACAGTCAGGCCTAATTACCCATAGGAAGTCATGGCCGCTGTTAGCGAACCCCCATGCAAACTCGATCAATTGCTGCTTAGTCATCACGGCTGTACTCCCAAAACTAATGTATAATACTGACCTGGACGCTCTTCCTTCTAACCATTTCAAGCAAGTGGAGTCATCTTTCCAAAAGCTGGACCCAATGTTTTCTACTGACTCACTTAGCATTTGACGACACATTAAGTTTAGAGGGCCTATGGCGTAAACTGGAGGGAGTACAGCTGACATCGCATCAAGAACTGGGCCTTCCAAGTCTTCTAATGTATGTACAACAATAGCAGTGGCTTTCAAACAATCTTGTGCTTCATCTTCGGTGAAGTTAAGGAGGACATCATTCGGATTAGTCGTCCAAACAAACTTGGAAAATCTCTCAACCGCATATTAGACATCCCAGGAATCCAGTCGATGGGAGTGTCCAGGTAACCATTGCTGAGGTCACTTTCACCTGGTTTCCCAACAAAAGCAAAAACATAAACAAGAGTCGATCATGAGCATAGGTCGGAGTCGTGCATTATACAAGGCTACAATGGTTTGCCCTTGTCAAGGGCACACATAAAAGGAAACCAAAAAAAAAAAATTTAAATATATGAATTAGTAAAAAGTGTGTAAAAAGCTGTGAAGTTCACATTTTTATTTTTGAAATTAATCCTAAGCTAGGTACTAATTAATTTGAAATGCATTAGAAACTACATTATGTCATTAATACGACTTTACCAATCAATCAGCAATATTGAAATACGTACTTTTGAGTGGTACAATGCCTCTATCAGCAAGCTCTTTATAGTGGAAGCAACCCCAGAAGCCGCAGGCGCTCACCGAGCAGAAGGACAGATCAGGGATGCCCAACTCGGCCGCAATCTTGATTGTGAAAGTGAGGAACGTATCGGAACTATGCAGGTCACCTTCGGCCCCGCTGATTCATTGAGTCTGTTCAAGAGCTGACGGAACGGATCAGATAAACTGGTGCGCATGGCGAGGGTGATGGCCGAGACGTCTTGGCTTTCAGAGGAAGACAGACCATCGGCGATGGTCTCGAAGCGAAAGTCGGGCAGGCCGTCGAGGGAAGAAGGGCCGGAGGTGGCGAGGATTCGGTTGTAGCTGGAGTCTGTGTGGACGAAACTGATGTGGAAGCCTCTGCAGTGGAGGAGCTTGCAAATTTCAGCATGGCGTTTATGTGGCCTTGTCCTGGACAGGGTATACACACGGCATGAGGCTTATTTTCTCTTGTTGCCATAGAATCCATCTCTTTTAGTACTCTCACTCAGATAATTACTTTGATGTTTGCCAAAGGTCCTCCATATATATAGACCCATGCGACTAGTCAACATAGAAAATTCTTACGAGTTTTTTAATAGTTCATCTTTAATGTTTCTGACTTTTGAATAGTAAACTGGACTAGAAATCACGTGGAAATATTAACTAAGCGAGCCATCTATATTGACCGGTATCAAACAATCACTATAAAACAATCACTATAAAACAATCATTATTTTCCTCTTTCTTGCTCTCTCCACTCCTCTCCCTTTCTCTCTTTCCCACCATGTGAGAGTTCTCAGGTTCTTCACTCCTGCCCCCAAATCACCCTCAGATCTTCACGTGTTTCCCCCAAACACAGCACTGCCCTTCATCGCTCTCTGACTCTCTGAGTTGAAAAGATTGTAATATCCTTGATGTAAAATAATGTACTTTTAATTTTTTTAATTTTTTTAATTTTATTTTACTTTCATTTTTTTATTTTATTTATTAAATTATTGTTGTGCCTCAAATTTTACTTTTGTTACATGTATGGGTCATAATTATTATTAGTAATAACTAGTAGTTCTATTATCTCTAAATTGTTATTCTTATTATTAATATTTATTAACTAAATTTGTATTTGAGATTAAATTATTATTTCATAAGATTGTTATTAATAATTGTTATTCTTATGATCAATATTAATTAATATTGCTACTAATTTTTTTAATTGTTGGTATTTGCCTGTAAATTATTATTATATTAATTAGTATTATTAGTGGTAGTTATTATTATTGTTGCTGTTGTTGTTATTAGTATTATAATTTAATATTACTATTTGTTTTATTATTAGTAGTAGCATTATTTCCTTTTTCCTTTAATCCTTGTTCCTACCCATTAACCTATAACCCTTTATCTATACCTATTATCTCAACTCAAACCCAATATCCATTAGTATTGAACCATTCTCATCTACCCAAACCCGTTAACTCACTAGACACAATCCATTATTTACCCAAACCCATAATCAATCAATATCCCAACCTAATCTAATCCTAACCACCCAATCTAATACTAACAAACAACATCCCAACCTTAACTACAAATTATAAAATCCTAACTAATAAATCATATCCTAAACTAAAACCCAAATCCCATCGTATTCTTCTTCTTTTCACTCAAATCCGCATAGCCGAGTCCCCTCTTGCACTCCTCCATGGCCGGCCATCCCATCTCCGCCGGAGCTTTCCACCTCCCCCTCCTTTCCGCGGAGCCGCCGGAATCGAGCATCACACCTTCGCCGGTGCCGTCAACATCCTCCGCAGTCACCGCCGATCGCTACCGGCAAATGCGAGCACACTCATATCCGCTCCGGCAGCCCGCGATCTCCCCGGCGAGCCTCCACGGCAATCACCACCTCCATCCAAGCCCCTGGCTCTTACATGCATGAGCCTTCTAATTTATTTAATTTTTTAACAACGTTTAGTTTAAGTGTCATGTGCTTTTCAATTTGATCCTACTAGTTATATGAACATAATATTCCAGCAATAGAAAATTTTATATGCTAAGGTTTCATAATCTTTTTCATATTGGTAATTGGACTTACTTGAATTCTCTTTGCTGATCACATAAATTTGATTGGAGATTCAGTAATGGGTTGGTTTATTATCTTTGCACTCTTTTCTTTCTTATTTCAAATCTGTTATGAAAAAAAGGCATGCGATTTCAAAATTTTATATACTCTTTAATGTTTTTTTTTTTGAATTTAGGGCTTCTTTTTGTCATTTTGACAACTTAATTAAGGAATTCTTATACTAAGTTATGTGAATTTCGGGTCATGTCTTTTTTATAAAATTTGCAGTGTTGGATAGTTAGCTAACAACTGGAATAAGCGAAGTAGCTGGCAACATAAAGGCCAAGATTTTCTTTTCCAAGGCAAGAATTGAATGCAGAGCTTTTACAAGTTTCTCTTTTTTTTTTTTTTTTAAACAAATAAAAAGTTATGTCTTTTGGCAAGCACATTGAGGCAAATTCTTAAACTAATATTTGCATCTTCACCACTAATTAATTATGTACATGTTGCTCTTTCCATGCCCATATTTGAACATTTGCAGTCTTCTTATCTTGTCCTCATTGGAACCAAGTTAATTATTTGTTTGTTTAATGGGGGGTTTTTTTGGATAAAGCCCCAATGAATCTTTATAATTTGGCCATTACCCCTACAAAGCCTATTAATTATCATAAGAAGAAGCGTTGTGGGGTGATACCTCATTACCCTCATAACATGCATGTGTTTAGTGTATATATGTGTTGTTTGGTATTTAATTATGTGCATGTATGGTGATGTGTGAGTGTAGGTGAGGATAATGTGTGCATATCACGCGTATGAGTGTTGTGTTTGCACCGTGCCCGCTGTGAGGTTGTAGTATGGTGCTTATGTGTAATTATGTTTATGGGTGTAATTATGAATGCATGTATGTATATTGGTATATGTATACAGGTGTATGTATGTATATACATGTGTATGTATGTCCATATTTCTATAAATATTAATGTGGGTATACATGTATGTGTCTGTGTGCATGTGTGGGTGTTAAGCGTGTATTTATTTTTTATACGTTTGTGTTGGGTTGCGTGTTACAACGATACGGACCCACTCGTGAGATCCGGATATGTGCTCGCTACGTAGCCGATACACTGGCAATTTGAAGACCGACCCAAGGAATGATTCGGGGATTCGTACCAGTTCGTGCAGGGAAGACCAGAAGGTGATTCGGTTCCAAAACCACGTCATTTTAAGTGAGTGTTCTTTGTTTTCTCATTGAATATTTCAGTATTTTTTTCATGTGAGTGTTCTTTTTTTTCTTATTGAGTATTTCGATATTATTTTACGTGAGTGCTTTTAACTTGTTTCAATAGACGTTATTATGTTTAAACAGTGTTCACGATTAATTATTGTTCATGCACGTCAATTATTGTTCATGTTCACATATTAAATACATAATGAATAAACGCAAAAAGATTATATTGCCAATTCTGAATAAATATCATGATATCACTTAAGTGACTTGATTGAGTATACAAGACATCTACCTGATAACTATTATATTCATGTTATTGAAAGTTACTGGGAAAATATTATCAGACCGTAACATATACATTTCTATTTTGTTCTAAACCGTTTACATGGTAATATTTTCACATTGTTATTGTTACATCATTGATATTGTTACTGTCACCGTATCATCCCAGTAATCGAAATAACATGGATATTGATTGTTATAAAATAATAATGTAATTCGACATCACTTACACTGGGATTGGGGAAATTGATGGAGGAGACAACGTCTGTATTTTGGGTGGACCTAGAATACAGGTTGCGCAGCCGAAATACGGTTCCACTACAGGTTCTGGGGGATGACTGACACCCGTATTGTTCATATTATCATTGTTATTGACACATTGTTATTGTTATTGACTACCTAACTGTAGGACGTGGTTCAGCGCCAGGTGATTGGGCCGTAATTCCGGGTATGTACGGAACCCACCTAAAGTATGAACAACCAACTCCACCAATCAGTTTCAATAATTTAAGAATTCGATTGACACGTATGATAGGCGTAGCATGGATGCGTCTATTACGGGTGGCACTTGGTGTTCGCTGACATAATTAATAATGATAACTGTTATAATGTATTGTGACTGACCGTAATCACCTGACTGTACATGTATGTAATTATGATAGACATATGATTGTACACATGATCCGATTGTATACCAAACTAGTGACATATGCTAATTACACATTTTGACATTAATTGTTTCCTTTTGTCATGAGATCAGTTATATATCGTTCATAATCTTTGTTTCTTAATATTGATTATTCTATTATCCTTCATTTCAGTTATCATGTTTTCATTACTTATATTGTTATTATACACGAGCACATTTCTCTTTACACACACACTCATTAGGTCGCTTCTGACGACCCTGGATTCGCACGTCCAGGTATTGGTCATCTTCTTATATTGTTCAGGTGTTCGTGTGATCGTACGCTTCACGAGGAGCTGGATTCTCTCTCTTTTTGTTCTGGTATTCTTATATCTCTTGTCTCTTCCTTTATTTCCTGATTTTTCTATACATATCAGATTCAGTCTTTATTTCAGTTCTTGTTCATATGATATCATGTGTGGATGCTTATATGTAATATTGCAATGATCATTGATTCATCATAGTGTAATTATAGCTTATTCAGGTTAATTAGGCTTAGCGCGTATACATGAGGTATTTTCCTCGCGTATATGCGTCGCCGACTCTCGTCGCGTTTCCGCTTCAACGTATTGGGAAGCGGGGCGTGGACAAAGTATTTTCTTGTGATTTTAGAGATCTGTATTGCTATTGTTTTCTAATCCTCTGTCTCACTTGTTTGCTAAATGTAATTTTGTTTGCGGACCCCTCCAA
>JAVJIF010022936.1:0-77883 GCA_038442645.1 Agave tequilana | reverse complement strand
CCCGGGGGGAGAAAAAAATCTCTTCTTGATTTTGTTTTGGTTTTGATTTTTTTCTGATTTTTGCAGTAAAAATTTCACCTTTGCAATGTACTCGATGAAAGTATGAAGCAGGAAGATGAAATGTTGTAACTTTGTTGAATTGTTAGTTGTTTTTTTTTCTTTTTTAATTACAATTTGATTGCTTAAAGTTGGGAATTTGATGATAATAATATTGCAATTCAATCATATTTTATTTAACTTGCTAGATAGAAACATAAACGAAAATACAAGAGAAACCCAATTCATGTGATTCTTCACCTTTTGTTTATTTAAAGGAACCCTTCAAATTAGGAAAGTAAATGTGTATTGATTTATTTATTTATTTTTTTTAAAAAAAAAGATGCACTTTTGCCCTTTAGATTTTCTCCGGAAATGATTAATCACATAGAGCTTATAAAGTCTTTCTATTAATTTGATGATCTCACCTCTATGTACTTCTTTGATCTTTTCTTCATCTTTTGTATTTGGTTCCATTATCATCTCTTTAATAAAAACAAGTGGGCATATTCCACTTTTATTGAGAAACAAGAATGCTATTATTCATTTGTTATTACAGGACTGTTTCTTAATGTAGATCTAACAAAGAGAGATTTACATTTCAGTTTGAAATTATCCGAACTACAACCTTTTAACGTAGACCTACAGAAGTTTCTAACATTATTTGGTGCATTAACATAATTGCACTCAACATTATGCTTAAAAGTTTACTCTTGTACACAGATTGTTGGCAAGCAACATGCATGTTTACATTTAGTTATAAGCATGGTTCCAAACTATCAGCCAATTCTGATATATATCAATGATATCGTATTGTTTTTTAGGCACCCGGTATGATCGACCCAGTGATATAAGCTGATTTTGGTGCCAATATTACCGATATTGTCGCTGATATTGCCGATATTGATGTATTGATAGTAAAAACTATTGCCTGATACCAATACCAAATACCGTGATTTTAAACCATGCTTACTAGTAAAATTATTGTAGTTTTCCTCTGTTTCCTCTTGCAAAGTCAAGCTCTATTACGTGTGACCAGGTTCACCTCTCGTCCCCATGTCAACAATGGATTGGATTTTTACTCCTGGTGAATTCTGACAGAGCTGGCAAATAGTCTAGATATGAAAGTCTAGATATGAAAGACAAAAAAGATGGTCTGAATTTGAACATGTACAAGGTTTACCAAAAGATTGATCGCCAATTAGTGTCCTCCTGAACTTTTCTAGAGACCATACACTTCCCATTAGAACATCAAATTTCGAGAATTTTTTCTTGTAATTGTATCATTGATGACATGACGTTTGAGGATTGATTCCACCAATACTTATAATGTAATGGAAGAGTACGCAGTAGCCAAGACGATAAGATAAAGAGGGTAGCATAGAAACTTCTGCCATAGTATTAGATAAGATTGTCAACCCATCAATGGTTGAAGTTAAATCAAATCCATGTTAGCTGAGTTTAACTTTGGCCATTGGGTTAGTGAGTAAATATTTTTGGGTAATGATCAGTTAGGAAATTGAAGCTGTATAACATCATCTGTCATATATGTAACATATTCTGGAAGCTCATAAAAGCATATCTATCTGTTTTTCTAATTCTAAGTGTACCCCTGTATAGATTCTCACCATTACTCCCTGGTTCTAAACTTAGAACGAGTGATATTCTGCATTCATGGGGAATTTGTTACACCGCTTGTGCATAACAAACATAGCCAATCAATAGTATCATGCTTTCCCTGCATTTTATTTTCAGTAACTCTGCCTGCTTGTTGTTGGTTGTCTCCTTGTTGCGATAGTCCTTAGCTTTTCAACCATCGCATTCGTCAGGTCCTGTCTATGGACATACTTAATTACAGAATTGCAACTATTTTTATGAATCGGGCCTGTTTGGTTAAGGGTGGAAGTGAGGAAGTGAAGAAGTGAGGAAATGGTAATAGTTCCCTTTGGAACTTGGGAATTGGTTAGTAAGTTTTCTGGTGTTTGGATGTTGTTAGGAAGTGTGGTTTGGAAAATGTTATATCTTTTCCGGTGTTTGGATGGTAATGTGGAAGTGAAAGTAGAAAAGTTGACTACAAAGTTGACCGCAAAATAATATTAAATTAAAAATAATTAAGAAAATAAAAATTAGACTGTAATTAGAATGCAAGTGAAATTTACATGAGCAAAAAATTAACTGTTTTGTGCTACAACTTATTACAAATGAGATTTATATGACCATAAAATTAACTGTAGCACTCTGGAATTGAGGAAAACGTTGTGTAAAAGAGAAAAGAGAGAAGGAAAAGAACTTTTCCATTTTCCTTTTCCGGTGTTTGGATGAACAGCTGAAATGAGAAAAGACACTTCCCACTTCTTCACTTCCACCCAATTCCTTGAATCCAAACAGCCCCGATGTTGAAGTGTTTAGGTTGGAAATTTTAACTAGGGATCATGAACTCTGGTTAATTTGCTCATATGGTTTGCGTTGTATCATCGATGAAAAGCCTCACGATGTGTACAAGAGGGATGGCAATGATTAGCGATCAACCAGAAGATCAGTCTGGCAGAAGCTCTTGCAGGGACCACGCTGAACTTCAAGACACTTGACGGACGCAATCTCTCAATCCCGGTGATGGATGTTGTTGTGAGCCCCGGGTATGAGCTTACAGTCACCAACGAAGGGATGCCCATCGCGAGGGAGCCAGAAGGAAGGGGAACCTGAGAGTCAAGTTCGAGGTGAGTTCCCTACCAGGCCTGACACCAGAACAACGAGCAGGCATTATGTACATATTGGACACTTAGCACCTGAAGAACAAAAACAGTGATACCTGAAATTCCTCACAGAAATTCTTTTCTTCTGATGGAAAGCGCTTGGCAGTACATTGTGATGCTCACCTTTCTGTGCAGTTATTTGTTGTGGAATGTATTGGTTTCAGCCATCATGACTCGCTGAAAGATTTATCTGTGTTCTACTTGTTCACATTTGGGCAACTGGGCATATGTCAATTCATTGCGGATTGGCGACTAGTGCTGTACTAGTGCTGTTGTTTATATCAAAATATCAATACAGCTCTACAGCCATGACACTCTACCATTCATATCGACCATAAAAGTTTAAGCGTACCTTGAGCGAATGGAATAAAGATCGCCTCGGATTAGGTTATCTAAAAGAAAGAAAGGTCCAGTAGAAGCAACAAAATCTGTTTTTATCTGTGATATATTATACGCAGATCCAAGAATATTATGCATGTGCTTCTTACCATCTCAATACTCAACAATTTCACGCAGTCTGATACGCCATCATACAGACAAATATGTGTGTATTAACTAGTCACTTGGTAAAGTGAATCAGAACTACGAGCTACTTTGTTATCATTTGATAACTTCACTCGTGCAAGTACATATTTGTTCGATTGTTACAGTAATACCTGAGTAGAACCTTAGTCGAGCAAGTACAGCTGGAATCCTCGGCAGGGCCAGCAGAAGACAGCATGATCAGTGAAAATAAGTTGCCAACTACATCTCTGGGTGTGATGAAAGTAATCTACATGATGACTATGCATTACATTAAAAAAACTACGTACAAGACCGGTAGCATTGAAGGTCACTGAGCGACTTGCGCCACAAGATCTGCATATTCTTCAGAAACAAATGATTCCACCTTCACGGTATCTTTCCCTGGAGATACATACTTCACTCCAATGACTGTTGCCAGGCCTGCAAAATAGAATTCAAACAATCATCAAACAATATATTTACCAAGTGAAAACTGTAAAAAGAACGCTAAAAAGAATAAGGGGAAAATGTGTATATACCCGTATTTTTCCAGATTTATTTCTTTACCCGTCTTTTTTTTGTTCTTCATTATTTGCCCCTCTTTCATATTTATCTTCTTGCTATACCCTCTCAATGCATGAAGAATCATTTTTGTCATAATTTTTAATTTAATTGGATTATATTATCCTTTATTTTTTTTAATGAAATGCCCCGAATTAAGAGGATTCTCTCTTTCTCTCTAAGGAAAATCTATATTTTCGTGATCTATATTTACACAAAAAAAAAAAAATCAATATATGTTACAATTGCGACAGAGAAAAGTCTCCTACATAATTTTCAGTATTCTACTTTTGTGATCCTTGGCTCGACTATTAACTTAATATTCCTTATCCTAACATTCATGCTAAGGACGAGCTTATATAGATACCAACTTCTCATACTTTGTTAATAAAGTTTTTCAAGTTATTCGTCTTGAATGCTCCTCATATTTCACAAATTTAAAAAAGCTATGGGTCACTGTGAGAACTAAAATTTTCAAATCAGACGCACAGCATCATAAGATTCCTATGGCAATCTCCTTGCCAGATTAAATATTATGCAAAACCCTCAGTGCAAGTTTTTCCTAGAAGTGTGGAATCACAAGATCATTGTTTTTTCCCTCTATCTTATTAAAGATTGCTCCATCGTGGGTGCCATTGAAGAAGTATCTCCAACTTCAAGTCTGTTTAGTCTCATGCAATTGATGATTTTGTTACTTGGCTAGGTATCATAAGAAGTTAGGCTTGAATGATAAGGTTATTGCTTTTGAATTTCCTATTTACTTTGGATTTTCGATGCACCTTTTAGTACCCGGTGCAGCTTCCATCCACAAATTAGACATGGGAATAAATGTTTACTTACGTGGATTCGCGTCTTTCACATCTCAAAATGTAGGAAGATCTCTTCTAGTGATATTATCTGGGCTACAGGTAGACTTAGAGCTAGACATGTGAAGTTTATCAAAATCTGATCATAGTGTAAGTTTTTCAATATAATCTCAAATCAGGATGTGATCTTTCTGTGCAAATCAGGACGGATTATTTAATTTTATTAGATATATTAACAAAAATAAAGAAGGGTAAATAAGTCTAAATAGAATAAAATAATTTGAAAAATATTGATATAGGGGTATAGTAGGATAATAAGTATGGAGGGATAAATGATAAAGAGAAGTTAAGACGGGTAAATAAATAACTCAAAAAAAGGTACAAAGACATTTTTCACAAAAAACAATGAATAGGATTCAAGGAACTGAAAAAATTAGGATGAGGTTGACGTGCATCAAATGGATCTTGATTCCAGAGGTATCCAAGTGGAAAAACCGAAATAATTGGGTAATGTGAAAGTTGTTTTATAAAGTTGAGAAACAAGAGAGCATGATCAGTCAGACTGCTCCCTGATCGTGCAATCTCCACGAATTCTAATAAGGTTTTTAGATATATATCCCCATATCCTACCTATTTAGAAATTTACCCTCGAAATCTTTTGGGTCTTAAAAATGTATCCTTCCAGTTAGATTTTGGATATAATATAGGTGCTTACCGATTATGCCGTTTTCATTTCTTCTTAGCCCCTCATTTTTCTCATATCATTCATATTGACCAAACCCAAATTATAATAAACCCAAATTCTCTCTCTCTCTCTCTCCCCCCCCCCCACAAAAAAAAAAAAAAAAAGCCCTAGAGTTTCTCTCAAATTTTCAAATCCTATCTTTCACTCTCTCCCTTAAATCCAAAGTCCCTCAAAAGTTTCTATCAAATCTTACTCCAATTTTTTTTTTTTTTTTTTTTGTAGTAGAGTTAAGAGTAGGGTGTGAATTAGAATAGGAAAGATACATTAGTCATTTTATTAATTATTAGGTATCTTAACATCAAATTTGATTCTTAAACACAGTAAGAGGGTAAATTTCTAAAACTCAAATGATTTGATGGGTGGTGTATTGGTAATATCAATTATTTGGGGGGTAAGTTTCTAAAAGGGTAAGATTTGGGGTATATATCCATAAAACTTATTCTAATAACAACTGTAAAGCAGAATTAAGTGATAATAACAGTTTTATTGCACCTGTATTATATCATGTTATCTCTTAAAAAAAATTGCAATATTTTGTGTCATTTACTTACAATGGTTGTAATGTAATGCCAGCAATAGTTGCGGTTTAATATTTTAAATATTTGATAATGTGATATCCATTTGTTATACATGTTATTATTTACTATTAATAGTTACAAAGATAACATATCCCCCTACTACTCCTATAAAAGTACCTTAAACAAAAGTTGTTTCTGTCCAGCATGAATCTCATCCTAACCATTGGTTTGATTTAATTTAAGCAAATTCTTAATCCTTTATACCCAAATTCCTCAAATCTCCTGGACACTTTTGCTCCGACATTCTCTCCCACATGCATAATTTATCTCTCCAGTTTTTCTCTTCCCCATACCTTTTGCCGCAAGTGTCAATTTCTCTTTTCATGCTCTCTTCTATGCAGCTCCTTAACCTCTCTCCACATGAGTCGAGAACAGGATCCAAACCAGCCAAATGTTCCTCACCCATCACCACCTTGAGAATGGCTTTGATCCATACGTTTAGTCTCTTCTTTATATTTTAGGGGGGTTTCTGGGTTTTTAGATCTATATGATTCGCTTCCACCATCCGCTTCCACCATCCATCACACTTTTTACAGGTAATGATTCTGCAAGCTCTCATCCTTCTCCTTGATGCAAATTTAATGAAAAAAAGAGCAAGTGATTTCAATTTAAAAGGCCAACGAGGATTTCTTACAAAATTTGATTTTCATTGGTTTTGTTAGGAAAATAGACCTATATTAGTTGCATTGGATGGTTTTCATCTTTCTGCCTTATTCAAGATTGGTTTTACAAATTCGAATGATTTTGTTTAAAGAGTGATTATTCATGTCCTTGTTCCTATTTGTTGTCATAATAGTTCCCAAGTGATTTAATTTTAGTTGAGGAATAAGAACCAGTATACGTGTTTCTCTTTTTTTTCTTCTAGACCTATAGCATCTCATTCCCCTTTTAGATAGATCTTAAATTGCAGTAGTGATGCAAAACTAATATGAAAGAAAAAAGAAATAAAGATAAAATTGATAATTAGATAAACATTAATTCGGGCGTCGGCACCAAGGTGATCTCTCGCCCAAGGGCGGACCCAATAGTGGGCTGGGCCGGGCTACAGCCCGGCCCATTTTTTTATATATTGGCTTAAACTCATTTTTATTTTTGTTCTTTTTCATATATTGTGTTAGACCCCTTTCTATTTTAATTCTTTTTAACAAATTTATTCCTAGTTTCACTCCTGATTTAGTGGAGAATACTATTTTATTTTTTGATAAATTCATATAATTCATAAGTATATGTTATAAAAAATTGCAGCCCACCCCAAAATTTATTCCTAGTTCCGCCCTTGCTCTCGCCCACTCTCGCACATCAGCATGCAAAGAGATTAAAAATGATTAGCAAATCACTATGCTAAACAAATAAGATTTAGATTTTTCAATATCAAGGTCTAAGTAATCTGTTACAACTCTTAGCCTTATATAGTCCCACTAAGACTTCCCTCGTCACAACCGCTATGAGACTAAAACAAAAGCTATAACAAATAACACAAATAAAAAACTACATAAAAAAAACTAAGCTATACTGATCCCTGTCAATTCTGCCCGACTTGAAAACAATCATCCCCGATGAATGTAGTGATAGGTGCAAGGCAAGCACGACCGAGTGGGACTGAACTGCATCATGAATTCTCAATCAGGCTAAGGTGGTGATCGTGAGATCAGCACTGATGCATCAGGTCTGAACCACTGTGGTGCAGATGGAACTGGCTTCCGTGACAAACCGACTACCATCGATGGTAGCTCGAGTAAGATACATGCAGCATGCCGAGGCAAGTCATCTCCGCTGAAGATTGGACCGATTATACTATGCAACATATAAGGCTTGATCTCCTATGAACATGTCTGTGTAAAAAGATCTGCAAAGGATCGTATATATCAAGCGATCTTAGAGACAATAAAACTCTCATAGCTGGCAAAGATGGCAATAACTCCCTGGTAGGCTCCGCTGGGAATTTACAACAATTTCAATAAGAGATTCTTCCACTTCTATGGGCCGAGAAGAAGCTACTTCTTGCAATGACACCAACTCAGCAACAACTTTTAGCTCTGGCTCATCAAGAACATCAGGTTCGACAAGGACTGTAGGCTCTAGACTTGTATCATTCTTTGTGGCCTGACTTGTTAGAAGCTTCCAGATGTCATCTAGGATCTCTCGAAACTCAGGGAAGAGATTTGTGATTTGTTGGCTCTCCGGCCCGGGCTCTTGTTCAAAGTTAGGCTCAGATACTGTATGAAGGTGCGAAGCATACCAAGCACAAAGAAGACTTTGCAAGAGAAGTCATCACCATCAGTATACATATATCTATTACAAAAGTAAAAGCCCATGAAGAAAATTTAGTGTATAAAGTGAGAAATCACCCCAAAGATCTCAATGACTCGAATATGCCTCAGAGTCAACATGGAAACGAGGCCTGAAGCGTTGTGAAACTCTGTAGGAAACTGTATCGGCACCAGACAGGAGCTTGTAGAGGTCAGAATTGCTACCAAAAAGCTGCCTAAAGTTTTCAATATCTCTGATACTCAGGTACGAATCCAAGCTTCAGACGAGACTCGAATCGGACTCTGAACGACCTGTTGTTGTGCTGTTGTGACTGCGTTGGACCGGGCTCAGTGAGTTAAACCGGGCTGAAGAGAACTCAGGCCGAGTCAACTCGCCGAGTCTGATCTGCAGGTTGGGTCTTGGGTCAGATCCACTAACGGGTTTGTCAAACATGAATTCAAACTCGAATGACTACAGCAATTGGATCGGGTCAGGTTGTTTGCGAGTTTGATAACTTAAACCCGACAACAAGTTGGATTTGGGTTTGAGAGTCTAAAACCAAAACCTACGTCACTTGTTCTCTTCACCTGATCGTTGCTAGGGTTCGAAGCCGTCTCCAGTGGCGGCGGTGGACAACGATGACGGCGGCGACGCTCTGACGATGAACAAGGAGGTTGGCGGTGGTCGACGAGGTGGCGGCGATAGGTGACGAGATCCCGACGAGAGATGGCGATGCCAACTCAAATTGGGCGGTGAGGCATTGACGTTGTGGTGGTGAGCAACAACCAGGACCTCCATCTGAAGACGACATTATGGCGGTGCGCTGAAGGCGAGGTTGGCACAGGTTGAAGACATCAATGAAGCTGGTAGAGTTGACAACACTTGTCGGCAAGGATGTCGGAGGAGGTGGCGGCGGAAAACTAGACGATGAACTTGGTGTTGAAGTTGGTTGTGAAGATGAGGGGATCTCGACGACGAAGAAGATAAAAAAGGTCGTCGGGGTCGGTGGAAGGCAGCGGCAACGGCGAAATCGGCGACGACGACGACGATTGAGGGAGGCAAGAATGTTGGCAGTGATGTTAGGTCAGCGTCGAGTGGCGATGGTGTGGCGATTTGAGATGGAGCTCGGGGAAGACGATTGAACAAGGAATTTTTTTAATTTTTTAATTTTTTATTCTTTTTATTTGATTTTTTTATTTGATTTTTTTCTTTTTACGAAGAAGAATATGGAGAAAAACAGATCTAGGGGATTTTGTATTGGAGGAGGTTAGGGTTTTTGAAGGGGGTTGATTTTTGTAGGGGAAAAAACAGAATTTTAGCTTTGATACCAAGATGCTGAACTAATATGGGAAAAAAAGAAAATAAAAATTTAATAATTAGATAAAGATTAATTTGGAGCTCGGCACCCAGTGAGCTCTCACTCACTCTCACACATCAGCATGCAAAGAGATTCAAATGATTAGCAAATCACCATGCTAAATAAAGATGGTTAGATTTTTTAACATCAAGGTCTAAGTAATCTACTACAACTCTTGGCCTTATATAGGCCCACACTCTATAACTTTCCTCATCACAACTGATGTGAAACTAAAACAAAAGATAAAACAAATAACACAAATAAAAAATTACATAAAAAAACTAAGCTACATTGATCCTCATCAACTAGACTATGCTTGTTGTGCATATATGATTTTCCAAATTTGTTCCACATAACTGACATTAATACAAGGACAAGCATTTTTTAAGAGGGGGAAGATTATAAAGGGGGAGGAAGGAAACCCAAAGAAAAGCGAGCAAACTTCCACATGGGAGGAAAGAAACTCATCTGAAGCTGTAAATGGTAGAATTATAGTTTAGTAAATCCTAGTTGGTCCTCTTGTTACTCATGTGGATCGCAACAAACATCCATGAACCACATTCACCTTTTTGTGTTGTGACTCAAGTTGTTGTGTAATAAGGGATATAGAGCTTTGAATTAAATGTGTAATAGCATCCATGCTTGTCACTCATGCGGTATGACACTTGTGAAAGGTTGAGTAATAACCCCATTTATGGACTGTTTGGATGACTGTAGTTGGACCTACATGTGGTTCCAACTACAGTAGATGACAGCACATTGATTGTTTTGATGTAATTAAAGTTGCATAACTGCAGTAGTTAGAGCTACATTTTTGATCTATTTATTGTAGTTGGAACTGCAACTACTCGGTTGTAATTCCAACTACAACAGTTGAGTATAATAAAAAAAAAGAGTTTAAAATGTATGCCACATCAGCTTTTTTAACAACTTCTTAAGCAATATAGCAACACTTTGCATTGAGCCAAACAATTAATGTTTATGTTCTATAGTTGAAGTTGCAAGTACAAGTTGTCAAACCAAACACATGACCCCATGCTCCAATTACAGGAATAAAGTTACATGTGATTCGAACTAGAATGTATTTCCAACTACATTGAACCAAATAGCCTCTTAATTCAAAATTCCTCTCGCTTGTTGATAGGGAGATTCAACCCACAGTGTTTCACAAGTGTCATACCGCATGAGCTAAGCTCAGTAGGTAGGACAAGCATACTACTTTGACATGATATCATTTGGACCACCAGAAACATGTTTAAGTAACTCAGTAACGAAGGTTCCATAAGGGGATTCGAGAAGGCTAACATAAATCGAAATACTTATTTCTAAAAGAGATTTGATTTGGAACTATTACATGTCCAAGGTCCAGTATCAAAAAATATTTTCTTGAGGTTGAAACTAAAGAAAATTAAAACCTTCGGTTTATGCGGACGAAATTTAAGCAAAACAGATGGGATTAGACTCTTGACAAAAATGGTCATGCAAAAAACCAATAGTATCTAAGATCTTTTCTATGCAAAAAAAAAAATTGATATAATCTGGTATTTGTGAATTGTTGGAAAACATGACATTAAAATCTTTATACAAAATACCAATTTTATTCCACTTTATTTTAACAAAGCTGCCCTTTAGTGTTGATATTTTTAAGAAAAACATGCTTAGGGAGATTTTGTTACTCATGCTATGATGAGTTCACTAGACAGAAGACTTGGAATGTGCCAAAGCAAATGGGGATGAGAGGGTGTCCTTGTAAAGGTTATGATCTCTGCAGGAGAGATACTCAACTCCTTTTATGTACGGAAAAAGGTGTCAAAAAGTTTCCATTTCACTGAGATTCATGCAAGTTATTTGCCTTTTTGTTTTCTTGAAACCATCTACATTAATTGTGCTCAGGAAATCTTCAAAAACTACTTCCTAACAAATTAATTGACTAAATGCAACATATCCAGGTCCTCTTGGAATGCCATTCTCCTAACTGAAGAAGGTTTTTGTTATAGTCGTAGCCCCCTGCTAAGGCTATGATCTCCAGGAATTCAACTATTCCCCTATTGTTTTCACAGAAAAGGAGTTGAAAAGCTCCTACTTTCTATTTCACTTAAGTTTCATAGATCTTTTTTGCTTTTCTTGTTAAGTTTTTATTGCTTATTGAAGCTATCATATCAATTGTTAAAGCTTATGATATATGTGGCTTCTTCCGAAAATGTAATTCTCCTAAAATGGAAAAGGTTTTTGTAATACCATGATTATCTCTCATCTCTTATTGCAGTAATAGACTATATCAAATACTTTTATTTGATTAAATTTCAGTTAGTTATCCATCTTGGAAAGTATTATTGAAGATGTCACTAAAAAGATTGTAGAGTATGAATTTTATTGACGCGAGGTTTTGAAAACGAATGGTCTCAAGAGTTGCAAGATTGAGAGTGAAGCTGGTGACATTTCCTTAAGAAGGTTACAAGCTTTCAGCCTATGGTTTGAAATATCATCCCATTCCAAATATGTATAATTGATATTTATATTGCCGGCACAATTGAGAATATACTGATATTGTCGATACAACCGAGATGAAACGGCTGATAATTTCTGATATTGCCGATTCTAATACCAAAAACCACGGTTGATACTGACACCAAGATTTTGAAACTTGCTCTAGTTTTCACGCTCATGGTTTTGGTTACTCCAGAAAATGTGTGATGTGAAGGGGACCCTATATTGTGGTATATCAGTGATAGACCTGAATTTTGCAATATTTCACCAAAAATGATCTTCGGTAGAAAAATTATTTAAAACTAAGAGTATCACAAGATGGATTTTAACAATAATTTGCAAGTGTAACCTCGATAATTCCAATCTCATGAAAATCAGCACAATACTCAGTGTTAATTTGAAATAGTCCTAATCTCAATATCAGAATCAGTAGATAAGAAGCATTCAGCTAGTTCACACAATCTCACAGTATAGTAGACAACATAAATTTCTGATAAAACTATAGAGATAAATGTGCTATTTAACTCAATGAATATCCAATTGCTGAAATAAAAATTTATTTACTGAGAAGCATGTTCTCTGGTAACTCATACTGTTGTTGTTGTTCGCCTTGATGCTTCAATTTTGATACTTATCTCTGCTTGAAGTTGTTTGCAGTTAAAAGAAAAAGGAAGCTTCTTTTAAACTTTGTGAATCCTGATCTCTTCCTTATTATGTTCAGGCTTGCGCTTGATTAGACCCGACCTTTGATTAGTCTTTGTTTTCTCTGCAGCTTGAGAGCACGGGCTGCGGGGGCAGGCCGAGTTGAGGAAGAAGACAGCGGGACTCAGGTTCGTAGTCAGCCTGGAAAGTAGATGGCTGTGTAGATATTGAAGTCGGCGAGAACAACTGTGAAGATGGCCACTGGAGATGGAGATGAGCTTCGTCGACGAATCAGTGGCGAAGAAATACACGAACGTGAGTAGAGGGGGTCACAAGGGCACAATGAAGAGGGCTGGAGGATGCTTGCAGTGTCGAAGTGGATGTGAGGGCATCTTGCTAACTTGGTGGATTCGTTGGAGAAGGCAGGAAGTTTGGTTCCTTCATTTCGGTGTTGTCGTTGGCTCTCTGTTTGCAGGGAGAGAATTAGAGGGGGAAAAGTGGGTGGGGTCCACAAGGGAAAGAAGGGGGGGAAGATGCAACACGTGGGCTGAGAGGGTGGGTGCTGAAAATTTGTTTGTAAACTATTTTTTTTGGTTGAATTTGTTTGGCTATGGATATTGATATGATCTGGATGTAAAGGATTTTGTGACGAGAGACTCGGACCTAAAAAGAGATGGAATTTTGAAAGAGGGGATAAGGGAAGGGGAAATGGAGATAAGATTTGGAAGGGATAATTAGGATATTGGTTTCACACTCAAAATCCAAAAGAGATTTTCATTTTATTTTGAAAACACTCAAAATAATTTTCATTGATCGATCTTCATTAAATTTATACAATTCATATCTTTATTTAGGCTTACAAGACTACAACTTTTCTCATATAATCGATATGGGACTAAAAAAGGAGAAATATAAAGTTAAAACAAATAAAACAATCTCGATTCAAATAAATAAAAATACATATTCCGATCAACAAACGAATAACTCGTGGCGCCTTTGTTATCGTCGGATGTCCGCATCATTCTCCCCAGGTGGGAGAAAACTCGACTCCCTTGAGTTAGGTATAAAAGGCTCTCCTCATTCTCTAATACATCTATGTCTACCTGCTACAACTCACCACTCAATAGGTAATAATCATTTTCAAACAATCAAATATCATTAGAATACACCAGATAATTTAATCATCTAAACTTTTATCAAATTTCACTGTTGTATTGGGATGAATATCTGGGAGTAGACTCAATGTGGGGACTCTTAAAAAAATGGCTCAGGTAAGGCTTACAACCAGTGGGTTGTTAGGGCTAAAATCAAATACTTGTATACCCAACATTGAAAATAGAACTAATTTCAAAATCTTTAAAATATATATAACATGAATATTGTAATTTGATTTCTTCAAGATTTTTAAGATCTAGTAGTACATCATACAAATCATTAACAATTCCCAGTGAAACCGATTCGGACGAATCCGAACCATCATAAGTTGTCAACACTAAAATTTTAAATAACTTCCTGACGCAAGCTCATAAATTATAGTTAGCATTGCGTTGTTCAAACATATCACTGATTTTCCATGTGTAGATCATGCATTTGTATGAAATGTGATGCAGACTCAGAATACTCTAGAATGAACAGTAGCAGAGAGCTCATTTTAGTGCCTACATATACAAAAGGGTAACTTGACTCCCTATTGGATGAAAAATTTTTAGGCACTTGGTTCAGTGGGTCAACAATACTCACGATCTCTATCAAAAGGGATTATTAGGCGTACCCACATAAATGTATGTGGTAGTTTACCTATTACTTTATTAATGATGACGAGATATTTTAACAGGTAAAGTCCAAGTGAAAATACCCTATTGTTTAACCGTAAGGGAGGAAAAATTAATAATCTGCAGAGTGTGAGGTTCTCCCATAATGGCATCCCTTAAGTCCTCGGATGCGGATCGATCATAGATGGTAACATCCCTGATCTGACCAACATTTTTTGTCACTATATACCTCCAAAATTTGTCCTCATAAATATGAGTGTTTATTGGGACACGGCACTGTTGCTTGTTCTCTAGTTATAACTCATTAACTTTCTCTTTGAGTTCAATAGGTGCGATAGGATCCATCCTATGGTGTGACAAGTCAGAAAGATTAGCTCCTGAGATTTAACTCAATGGCGTGTTGTATATCGCGCATCAGTAGTAACTTATTCGGGAGGTCTTCAGAAAAGACAGCAACAGATTCCGTGACGTTATGGTTTACTTTGGGGAGATTCAGAATATTGTCTTTAGGAGAGACATCAGTAAACTCCGTAATGTCTTAAACGACTTCAAGAGAAGTCAGAGTACTGGCTCCTCAAGGTTATTATCCGTAATCTTTTCATCAAGGTATGAGTCTTCTGATTCTTCTGCCTGGCAAATAGGTTCTTCAAAGAGAACATCGACAAGCTCCATGATCATATGGGTTAGTATTGGCAACAGAGGAGGAAGAGATTGACGATCAGAGCAGATAATGACAGTAGGAGTAGACAGTAAAGAAAGTAAAGAAGGCGGTGTCAGCAGTAAAGGGGGAAGGAAACAAGTAATGGCAGTAGGATCGGCAATGAAGGTGGAAGTGGCTCTGTATTTGTTACAGGCGGCTCCTTAATTTTAGCGACTTTGACTAGAGTTTAGCAGTTGACAGCAACATGCGCATAACCTTGACAGTTGTAACATTTAATTATAAGACTAAGCTTGGAGAAGTCTCTGTCGCTAGATTCTTTCACCACGGGCGTGACGGCTAGAAGAATAGGATTTTCAGACTTTTCAACTTTAGTGATGATCCTATCCAGGGTTTGGTTAGAGGACTCCATAGTTTGAGTCATGACTGTAAGTTTAGCCATTATGTCGGCAAGCATCACTGCAAGCTGGGAATCCATAGGGGTAGAATAAGAGTTACTAGATCCAATTTTTTTCATTTAAATTTTTTTATGCAAAGAAAACAAAATAAATTTTCCTAAAAATTCCTAAAAACAAAATTCATTTTTTCTCTGGACCTAATGTAAATTTTATTTTCCTACATAAACCATGCTCTGATACCAAACTGATGTGAAATAGGGACCCTATAGTGCGGTATATCAGTGATAGACCTGAATTTTGCAACATTTTACCAAAAATATAATCTTCGGTAGAAAATTATCTAAAACTAAGAGTATCACAAGATGGATTTTAACAATAATTTGCAAGTGTAATCTCGATAATTCCAATCTCATGAAAATCAGCACAATACTCAGTGTTAATTTGAAATAGTCTTAATCTCAATATCAGAATCAGTAGATAACAAGCATTCAACAGATTCGCACAATCTCATAGTATAGTGGACAAATAGAAATTTTTGATAAAACTATAAAGATAAATGTGCTATGTAACTCAATGAATATCCAATTGCTGAAATAAAAATTTACCTACTGGGAAACCTGTTCTCAGGTAACTCGTACTGTTGTTATTGTTCGCCTTGATGCTTCAATTCTGATACTTATCTCTGCTTGAAGTTGTTTACAGTTAAAAGAAAAAGCAGCTTCTTTTAATTCCTTGCTTTTTGGATCCTGATCTCCTCATTATTATGTTCGGGCTTGCGCTTGGATTAGACCCGACTTTGATTAGCCTTTGTTTTTCTCTTGCAGGTTGAGAGCACGGGCTGTGGGTGTAGGCCGAGTTGAGGAAGAAGACGACGGGATCAAGTTCGTTGTCAGCCTAAGAAGTAGATGGTCATGTAGATATTGAAGTCGGCGATAACAACGGTGAAGATGGCCACTGGAGATGGGGATGAGCTTCGGCGACGAATCAGTGGCGAAGAAATACACGAACGTGAGTCGAGGGGGTCACAAGGGTGCAGTGAAGAGGGCTGGAGGATGTTTGCGGTGGCGAAGTGGATGCGAGGGCATCTTGCTAGCTTGGTGGATTCATTAGAGAAGAGGAGCAGGAAGTTGGGTTCCTTTGTTTTGGTGTTGTCGTTGGCTCTCTGTCTGCAGGGAGAGAATTAGAGGGAAAGAGGTGGGTTGGGGTCCACAAGGGAAAGAAGAAAAGGGGGGAAGATGCAACGCGTGGGCTGAGGGGTTGGGTGTTGGAAATTTATTTGTAAACTAATTTTTTGGTTGAATTTGTTTAGTTGTGGATATTGATAGGATTGGATGTAAAGAATTTTGAGACAAGAGATTGGGATTCAAAAAGAGAGAATTTTTAAGAAGGGATAAGAGAAGGGGAAGTGGAGATAAGATTTGGAGGGGATAATTGAGATATTGGTTTCACATTCAAAATCTAAAAGAAATTTTCATTTTATTTTAAAAACACTCAAAATAATTTTCATTGATCAATCTTCATTAAATTTATTCAATTCATGCCTTTATATAGGTTTACAAGATTACAACTTTTCCCACATAATCGATATGGGAGTAACAAAAGAGAAATACAAAGCTAAAACAAATAAAACAATCTCGACTCAAATAAATGAAAATACAGACTCCGATCAACAAACGAATAACTTTTGGCGCCTCTAGTGTCGTCGGATGTCCGCATCAATGTGTCACCTATCTTGTGGTTCATTAGGATGCTAAAATGCTCTGATGTAGAGACAATAGTGTGTTTTGCTTCGGGGGATTCTAATGGCTCATTCCCAAAGCATTATGATGTGTATTATATGGTTAGATTATAGGAAAAGGTTATCTTTTGTTACTTGCAAATTCTATGAATTTTATTATACTCTTTGTACTCTAGTATTTAAGATTTGGCATCAGTTTATTCCTATAACATTTATTTTCCTAATGCATTTTTTTGTACAAGATTTTTTTATTTCAACTCTCTAAATCTCAAAACAAACATAAAACAAAAATTTTTTAGTATCAATAACTTAGCATGTTTTTAAATTACTTGATTGCATAAAATCGTATCAATTTATGACAAAAAATTAGAAACATTAATGGTTATCCTATTTCAAAATGATTAATCGCTTTGATTTTGAGCTTCAGAAAGAAGACCATAAACTTGGAGATATATATAACTGTACCTAATGCTAATCTTTAAAAATGCTTGATAATTTGTAGTTTTGTCAAAAGAGATCATTACATACTAGCTAAATTTGAAACTGCTCCTCTTTCCCTGCTAACAAATGGGCAAGTACTAGAAGCTTCATGAGTCTCATGACTAAGGTTCAAAAACTTATCTGGTTCTTCTTATGGTATGAGTTGGTCCAAAAAGACCTATCCTAAAATCACTAACCGCAAGAAGTACTTTAGTTTAAAACTCTTTTTGAGATGCAGATTTTCTTGGAAGGCCTTGGCAAAAGGATTTTTCTTGATAAATTACTTTCCACATTTTATGATCAATTTTTTCTAATTTTCATATTAGATTTAAGCTCTTTTAATGCTAAATTACTCAAAATAAATATTGTCAATCAGTTCACGATGAGCATTGTTGCCCGCTAACTTTTACTGGTTATAGGTATTATTGTTTCTGAAAAAAGTATTACATCCTATTAGAATTTGAACCCCAGAAGCCCATAATTGGAATAAAAGTCAGGTGCCAACTATCAAGATCTGTAATTCAAATGATCATAAGCATTATGCCCAAATAATGGCTTTTAAAGTGAAATATTTTACTGTCAACTAGTTTCACCTATCAGATTTCTTGTCTTTTAACAACTTGCACTAAAGCAGGTCATTGTGATCTCAGTTCAGTTTAACGGGCTAGCATGTTAGGTTAGGCCAAATCCCAAACCTAACAATCACCACCAGCTACACCTACACATAGTAGGACTCAGAAGAGAGGCTACGGCTAACTATATAAAAAATAATAAAACTTCATCCTTCAGTCTAATCCAAGAGGCTTACATTGAGTATGAGCATAGAAGAATCCAAAAACATCCCACCAGTCACAAATTCTGTCCTACTTGTCTTCCGGATGTTCTACCTGCTCAAAGGACCATCCTAGCTATCCTTAAACAACACGACACATAGATATCAGCCACATCGTCCTGTTCGTCGGGAGCCAACTTAGAGAAGGAAATTTCACTCCAGATTTTCGGGGACTTGATGGATAATTAGTTAAGAGATATTCAGGGTCATATGATTTTTTCTAATTGCAATTCCCACAATAATTATGAACCTTAATCTCGCAAGAGTAAGAAGTAATTTCATTTGCAAACAAATGAGAGATCTAAATTTTTTATAATCCATAAAAAAAAAAAAGAAACTTGGAGAGGTAAAGGTTAGGACTTGCACTCTTTATGAGAGAGGTGAGCAAGAAGGAATATCTTTCATAACATTGCAACAACAAAGGACGGTTGACAAGTAAGAAAGGAAAGCATGTTGATCACAAAGTTCACAATCAGTCCCGACTAAGGTTAGACCCTAATGACAAGGGAAATCGTGTTTATATGATGTGATTCTGTTAACAGTTAATAGCGACATTCAAACACTGCTGATCTACCCATGATAGAGCCTCTTGCAAGCGTGAAATAGGTTTGGGTTTGAATCACATTCACTCACCAATGGTGGAGCCTGTTGTAGTCGTGCAAAATAGGTTAATAGCTTGAATCTCACTCATGCTATGGAGACAGCCTTTTCTCCAGAAAAGACTGATATATTAAATTGCAAAAGAAATATGTGTATATATTAACTTGCATCTGATGGACACAGACTGATACTCACTCGGATGGATGCGTCCATACAAGAGTCTCTCGCCTCGCCAATGCTCCAAAGGTCTAAATCTGTGTCTCAAGCTTTTCCTTCTACCATCTTCCCATATCATGCCTGCACCTGAAAATGGAAAAAGAAAAGTAGAAAAGTACAAAACTTAGAATCTTAGTAATTAAACAAAGTTTAAATGAGGCATGGTTGTATATAAACCTGATATACTTTGCCTCCCTGAAGATGATTTTTTCTTATTTTGTGTGCGTGGTGGTGCTTTTTGTTTCCTTCCTTCATTTGGAGGCGATCCTGATGCAAAAAGAAAACAAAGATGAGTAGAAAAGTACAATACTAGAATTTTAGTATTTAACAAAGTTCAAATGAGGTATGGTTGTGGATGAACCTGCTAGAATTTGTCTTCCTGAATTAGACTTTTCCTTATTTCGTGTATGTGAAGGCGCTTTCTGTTTCCCTCCTTTGTTTGGAGGTGGTCCTGATGCTGTTTGATGTTCCTATACCAACGATTTAGAAAGAATAACGACTTCAATACAAATTCAATATGTATGATATTTACTCAGCACGTGCCATGCAATAATAGAAAATGTTAAAAGTTACAGTGAAGCCCATAACAATAAGGTCTCAGGTCCAAACCAAACCCTGGGGTTGTGTGTCTGGTTTGGTTTTTTTTTTCTGGTTGGGTGCGTGGGTGTGTGTGTGTGTGTTGGGGGGGGGGGGGGGGGGGGGGGGTTGAATTAGGGTAAGCAGGTAGTAGCTTGTTAGTTGTTACTCTGAAATGGCGAATAATTAAACCAAATAATAAGTTCTAATCTTTTCAATTACCATGTTTCAACTTCTCATTATCCGCCCTCATCGTGCATCAACCAGCTACATGCATGTGCCCACCCCACAGATACACACCCATGAACACCAACCCCCCCAACTAAATAGATCACCAAATACGACTACTCATAACAAGTAAAGCTAATCTGCTGCAGATTAGTTCTCCCACATTGAAGTCACATGTATTATGTATACGCTCACTCAACTCAACAAATAGCCAAAGATGACAAGGCATAGCAAGTAAACAGCTAGTCTACTATAAATTAGTTCTCTCATTTGAAAAAAACTTGAAAAGTCTGTCTGGTAATCCTCTTAGGCTGCACCACAAAATGGAAGGAAACATACTAAAACCCCAATGACTTGCACCAAAAAAAAATTATGATATACTTATTAAGCTCTTCAATGTGCCCTGCAGCCTCCGGGCATGGAGCCTCTTACATTTAACCTTCGAGAAAGGCTGGAGTTAATACCTTATGCACCTTAGATCATTTAAATTTATATCATTTGGATTATCAGATCCGAACACAATTGGAGGAAATTAGAGAAACTTTGAACAAGAAAAAGGATAAAACATTGTACAGAGTACAATATATTAAGAAGAATAAGGTTCTAAGGACAGGACACATACAGAAATTTAAGATTATCCTTTTCTAACAGCTTTATATGCCTAGCTCAATTTAATCAAGGAATAAATTAAAAATTATAACACAGGAGCACCAAAAAATAGATCAAATCATTTGGAAGAGGAGTTAACAAGTTTCTATCCCTCTTTTCTTGTACCTTCTTTTTGCTACCAAGGGTACCCAGGCATCTTAGAGAACCCACCCAATCTCTTGGGCATGTGGTGTCTTGTTCCCCCCTAATCATAGAAAAATCCCCTTGTGAACCACAGCCAGATGAACTCAAGAACAACAATTTAGGAAAGCTATGCTTTGGCCATTGCACCTACCTGCTTTTGGTAGTTTTTCTAACCATTTGATGTGTATTTAGATTACTTCCACTAATGGCCTTACTTCACGGTTCACTAACTGCACTTTCAAATGTCAAAACAAATCCACGGTTCATGCATTAGCAACTGTTCAACCACTTAATGTGATAGCCTTATTTCACAGTGCAATAGATGCACCTTAAAATGATAAGCAATAAACGGTTCATGCATGAATGTCAAAGCAATCGATGCAGCACAAATGCTAGAGCAATTTGATGGCTGAGAAATTTTCATGGTGACCAAAGGGATTCCATGTTGGATAGAGGATGTAGGGTGACATGTCAAGACAACAAAGTGAATGTGAGCACCATAGAGGATGAGAGATGCATATATAATATTAACATTGATAAGAATATAGTTTCCTAATTGTCATCTAATAAACAGTCTATATACATATATTAAAGCTACTACCGAATATTTCGGAACCACCTATCAGCCCCTCATTCACACCTCCAATGATAACCCCGTTCACACCTTCAGCGTACTGGGCCACGCTTCCATTCGGGCCCTACAGATTCACCTGAGTAGCACCCTTGAGGGAAAAAACGAATAGAAGGCCCAGCCACTCTCGCGTGGTGGGCCCCGCTGGGAAGAAAAAAAGGAAAAAACCTCACAGATCTCTTCCACACAGATATCTTCTTCCCGGTTTCGCGTACTTTTCTCTTTTCTCTTCCATCTTCCCTTCTCTTTCTTTTCCTTCTTCTTTTTGGTTCGCATCAAGTCCTCAATTCGATGTGCACTCAAGGCTCGCCTTTTGTTCCCGGTCGATCGCCATCAATCCGTGCTCAGGGTCATCAAGACCCTTGATTTGTCTTCCTCAATGACATCAGAAATTTTTTACTGAGTGATACCCTTGATTTGTCTTCCTCGATGACATCGAGATCTCTTACATTGTTCCTGCCGCGAGTGGTGTGTTAAGATCAGGTAGTTATTAATCTCTTATCTTATTACTCTTCTTTTTTCATCTTTTTAGTTAGAGCACTCATCATCACAGGTCTTTTTTTCTATTTTTTTTTTAATCCATAATTGTATTGAACTCAACACTGGAGAGGTCTAAAACATTTGCATTGGATCATGGTTGCAAATTTTCATATTTTAATTCATTGCCTTGATTAGTTTGTCATGTGAAATCTATGGATTGTTAAAATTGAGAGTTGATATATTTCGGGAATCTCAGGCCCCTTTTTACTCTTTTGAGGGGAGATGATACCCAGCCCTTTGTTATGTTTTTTTTCATAGTATTTGCAGTTATTGCTTTTGGAGATTGATTTAAGGCACAGAAATTTTTTACTGATTGATGGTGAGTTCATCTCTGTCCAATATGATTGTATATTTGCACATCAAACTCATAAATAATTGGTTTGTTGAGTTACATTAATGATCTTGAATTTTACCTCTAAAAGACTCCAAACTATGTCATAAGAGCACAAGTAAATTCCAATTGTTGGGTATGGTTTAGAAAGCTAACCCACTTGAAGAATTTCATATTGCAACAACTGAATTGTTAAAATGATTTGTTTTCATCTATATGTATTTTAATTCTTTCCATTTCATTCCCCAGGCTTATGCCCCATGTCACAATGCTTCAATTCATATTGCCTGCTTGAGCACAGAATCATTAGCTTCCATGCTGCTGCGTATTGAGTACTAAAGGTTCAAAAAATAAAAAGAAATGCTTTTTGTGTGTGTGATTGAAATTTGAAGTATAACATAGTAACATAATGGGTTTGGAAGTTGGATAACAAAAGAAGGGAGAAAAAGAAGAAGAAGAAACTACACATAGGTTTCTAAGCTTGCAATCTCAGTGTTTGAGATAATTGATAACACAACGGCCTTTAATTACTCATGACCACAACCAAGAGACCGAAAGATATAATTAAATTAAAAAAGACTATAAATGTGAGATTTTTTTCTGTATTCTTACCAAAAAGAAAAGAAATCATATTTTACAGTTTAAAGAAAAGGTGACAGTATCGAATAGATTTTCGCAGTCCAAAGACTCTCCCAAATATTTCTAAAGCTAAGACAAGATTTTCTAAAGCCCGATTACAGCCTATGTACCAAAAATAAAAAAGACTCCTAAAGAGGAATTCCAATTGCACCCAACGAAAAAAAAAGAAAATCATGTTGAGGTCATATTTGAAAATATTTTGAGGTCAGTGGGTTGGTTGGTTTTGTTTGATCCTCAAGTTGTTTGCCTCAAATAGAGCAAGAGAAGGTCGTGTGAGGTTGTATTTGTACTTATTTACATATAATAGATATCTTTTGTTTGTATGGTTTGCTCGTGTATTTTATGTTTTCTTGTGGGCTTTGACAGTATAACAGTTTTTATGATAATATAATAATTTATAGATATCTAGATGTCTCTAAGAACAGGGAAGGGAGGAAGGTGTCCCTTTCTGGACGTTTGTGGTAGCACCGCGTTGAGACTTGAAAGTGTCCTGGGTGGAGACTAAGGACATTAGAGACAATATTGTGTGATACCAAGACATGGTGGAGGCCATACAATTGACTATCGAAGGGCTATGAGTCTTGTTCCCATGACGAATGCTTAAGGTACTAATTTGGTTAAAAATTTAATTCAACAAACTTTTTACTGTTTACTGTTTCTTTTTTATTATTAGTGAATGAATGATTCTGAATGCATGCTTGCTAATTGCAGATTGTTGAAATTAATTAAATGTCCTAGGTTACTTATTATTTTGTTTCTACACTTTTTATCGATTTTTTGCCCCCTTTTCCCCTTCCTACAATGGAGATGGTTGAGTAATATTTTACTATATTGTTCTTTGTGTGCGCTTAGAGTTTTTTTCTTCATACACAAAAAAAAAGTTAGAATAAGGTTTGTTATATATTGGTTTCCTGTATTATTCTATAGTTTTGGAAATGAGAAAAACAATAGTGTTGGATTCGTGTGTGTACCATAGGCCTCCTGTTAGATTGGTGTGATCCATCACTGATTGCTCATGTGTGATCTTCTCGCACTCACGTGTCGTCATGGGTGATTGATCAAACTTGTGTATCGGTAATTGTTTATGAATAATTGCTCTCTGCTATTTTGTCTTTTTTTCCACATTGATGTCATGATTTTTTGTTGTTATGTATAATTTTCTTAGTTGGTTGACACTTGTATGTTTAATGATATATTTCTTTCTTTACCGTTGGGAGATTAGTTGTTGGTTATTAGTGAATTTGCATTTCCTCCCATCTCATTTAATTGGTTGATTTTCATTTGATGAAAAGTAACTTTATCTGAGAGTGATAGGAGAACTGACTACATTAGTAATTTTTTAATGGTTTATGTTTTTCTTAACTATCTTTTTTTTTACTTTTTATTTTGATTATATGTGATTTTCTATGTTTTATAGATTATGGATGTTTGAGAGTTTTTTTCCTACATTTCTTCATTATTTATTTTTTTGATAGGACATTTCTTCATATTCATTGGATTAGACAAGAATCACAGAGAAAATTGAAGTTATGTGAGCCAGCAAATGATTAAGATACTCTTCTCTGTTTTGGTTTCAGTTGTTGTACTCAAACATCTTGGCTTTTTCTTCTTGAGTTCATTGGAACATTTCTAGGGAATAAAAGGAACAGTGGTTTTAATAATTTTACTTCTTATTAATGTGCACCATCTCATGCATCTTAATATCTTCAGCCAGTAGCACATGTGAGTGAGTTGCTTTTGCTATTTTTTCCCCTAATTTTAAGTGTCTAACAAAGTTTTATGTGAGTTATGGGATATATTTTACACAGATTTCTTTAAAACCTCGAACGCCTACTTGGGTCTTGCATGGATATGCAGGAAGGGGCGCTCTTACGTGTGTGTGTAGGGGGTGTGTTACACAACTTTGTGGTGAGACGTCATTCGATTGGGGGGATCACGCTTTATGTCGATTGGATTCACTATTCTTACTTCAACGTGGGATCAAAATATGGTGAAACGGTTTCATTTGATCGTGTTTATTGTTTATTACTTTTTCCTTACTTTCTTATTTATTAGGCTATCGTCTAGCTTTTTCAAGAATTAATTTTATGACTTTGCATTTCTAAATTATTTTAAGTGGGGTAAATGAAAAATAAATGCCTTGGTTCTATTGTGAATATGTAAATAAAAACAATTTGCTATTTTTATAAGAAATTTTAAATTTGTGATCCCCAGAGTCATTCAAGAAAACAAGAAGAAAAAGGAAAGAAGTTACTCTCTAGAAAAACTAATCTCAAAAGGCAGCATGAAAAAGAGAAGCATAACAGCTTCATAGTTATCATTTTCTTATTTTGATTGGTTTCTTTTGGTCAAGATCAATATGATTATCTTTTATATTAACAAACTGTTTTTTGCTTTCTGGATTTTATGAAATAAATATAAATATTGTTTGTGATTAGTTGGAGGTTATGAAAAAATATTTTGTCTTATCTCTCTCTCTTTAATATTGACATATAAAAATCATATTCTTTAACTTGGTTACTTGTGCACATTCTTACTTTTATGAAGTGATCTATCTTTTTTTTTCTTTTTAACTTTAATGGAGGTGAAAATGTGTAGTTTTAGTAATGTTTTGTTACTGGTCTAGAACATGAAAAAGAGAACAAATTTTTTTTCATTTTATGGTGGGTAAAGTGAGTTCTTGATTCTTTCCATTTTCCTAATGTCGAAAAAATTAAAACAAGTAAATTAGTTAATATATGTAATGGGAGAGCTACTGTGAGGAACAAGTTTTTATGAGTGTTTATTTTTTCTAATTTGTTGCTTAGGAATAGAGACGATGAAAGAGGCGTGATCAGGTGAAGAAAGTTTGTGATGAAAATATTGGGACATCTTATGGTCCATATAATGATGCAAAAGGGGCCTGCAAAACAGTTCTTGCAATTGGCAGAGTGAAACCACCATTGCCTCGCTTTCATAGGGTAATGAAGCTTTCGATGAAGGTGAGACAGCTGAAATCTTGTGGATGCTTGATAACTATTCTCGGGAACATTGAGTGTTATGATTTCAAGGATAGAGATTATAAATGTAGTTAGAAATATTTCTTTGACTCCTTGATGTTTTGATGTTCACAGGTGTGATGATTTAACATCTATTACTGTGAAAAGGTCTTTTGTGTCTAATTCGATTGAAGATAAATCAATTTAATTTTGTACGGATTGTAATGGATTATGTTAGTACTTTTTTTTCTTTTTGCTTTTGTTTAATGAGGGGATAGTTGTGATGGTTTGCATATTATTATTACCTTTTTCATTGTTTTCTTTTATCTTCAATGAAATGAAAACATTACTTTTAAAATATTTCATGAACATGCTAGGTTTGTAGCCTATGAATTTCTACAATGTTTGTTCGTAATTATAATTAATCTTGTCTTGTTGAATTTAAGATGTATTTAATATAGCCAATTAAAAACACTTGAAAAAGTGCACTATGGTGTTTGAGACCAGCCTCAATAGTAAAAAGGATGGATGGGAGGGTGATAGAGCAACGTTTGTGCTGTGAGCTACATGTGGTCAATTTTTTTTATTATAGAAAATAGATTTCAGTGATTTGATTAGTTATAAATACCTCCGTTGTTGTCCAATATATGTGAATGAGAACAAATTTCCTGTTAGAACTGGAATATGTGTGAACACATACAACATTTGACATTTTGGCTGCAGGCTGCAGCTTTAAGATTTATCATTCCAGCTGAATCCATTTCCAATTAGGCATGCTTTCGGCTCTATTTCTTAATTAGATGTACTCTTGGTGGCTGATTATGCTCAGGAATTGATTTATGAATTGGTTGTGTGATGTCTCATTTTAGAGCAGTTTGTGGATTGAGCTAGTCGAGTTCCTGTTTTGTTGTGTTTGAACTTCATATTGACTTATATTTATATTGATAATTTATATTTACAAATATGTTTTTAGGAGTTGATGTTCATCTTGGCTTCTGTCCTCTGTTCCTTCCAAAAATAATAACAAAAAAATGATTAGAGAGAGACTTATTATGAGGCATAGTATAAATTCGCTTTGAAGAATATAACTCAGAACTTGGGTTTGAGGACTCTCTTTAAGGCATTTGAGAGGACGTGTGCTACTCAGAAAATCCACTAACTTCTAATTTCGGTTATTATCTAAAACCACTCCGAGTGTTTGGCGAATATACACTGGTGCACTTCTACGAATATACTCATAGAACCCATTAACTTCTAATTTCGATTATATTATCCAAAAAGGAGCCTTTGGCGAATATACAGAGGCGGTGGTGTTTGGAACTGGTGCACTTCTGCAGTTAAGTTTAAATAATAGATTGCTTCTTTTAGCTTCCGTTAGTTTCAAATAATAAAGCAATATTTACAGTTTTTCTTATATTGTAAATGAGTGAACCTGATACATTCAAATTCACTTCCATGAGCCCGATTTCCTCATCACTCTCAGCTGATGCAATGTACGCATGTTTGTCAACGCTATTATTGTTACTATGTGAAAGAAAAAGAACAGACATGGTTGACATTAAATCGAAAGCAAAAGGGAAAATGTCAATGAAAAGAATGATCACCACAGCACCAAAACGCTTCTTTGGAGGTATGTTGCCCGTTATAAAGCAATTTTTGTCCAATATAACTGATTATGGAAACTTATCATGTTGGCTTGATAATAAAATTTAAAAGTTTATGATCCATATTTATCTTTTATTGGTTAGACTAGGGTTAAGATTGTTAAATGCAATTTGCCAAATGATGGAATACATAACCATTACTACTTATGGATATTTGAATATAATCAGGCGGTTAGTGGACCCTCACGCACCCCACTATTGCACGGGGAAGATTGCTAGTATAACCTAAATGTAGAGGCATTGGGAGGCAAACTCATGTTGTGCAACAGAACAAATAATGCAAAAACAATCCATGCACATAAACTTATAAACATAAAGAACAAATAAATGAATGAATAATAACAAAGCATTTCATGCGCGAAATGCTACGTTGGGCAATACATCAAGCAATAAGTTGCACAACTATGAGTTATTACAGCATTAACCAGAAAACAATAAAATTATATATACCTTCATTTCATGGCATTGAGTGCTCAAAAACGAGATGTTGATTGACAAATCATGTCAGGATGTGGTGGCCAACATTTAAAATTGTGTGTATATATACAGGGAATCAGTCTAGAAACTAACTTCCACGGCATAGCAAAGTTTAAAAACATAGAATGCAGCAAACCTCAATATTTTCCTCTGGTAAGAAGTGTATGGTTTCCAAGTGCTGATCTGTAAGAACAGTTGCTTCTGGAGGACATGAGGTGTCTGACCAAAACAGAAAGAAATACATTATAACTCACAAAGTTGAAAACACAAACTTAACCATCATGGTATGCAGAATCCAAAACATACTAAGTGGCTCTCATGTCAAGAAGAGTTGTGCTAGAATCAATATACAAACAGGTTCAACAAAAAAGGTGTATTTGGACATCTCATCAGTTTCACTGTCATTGATATTGTATAACTCCAGGTTTAACATTGCTGATAAGGGTGAAGCCATAAGAGGGAAATTTGGTTGAGATGGTTTGGATTGAACAATGGAAATGAATTTGTGGGCCAGTTAGAGGTGAGTGATAGGATCATAGTCATTGGGGAGAGAGGAATAGCAGGAAACCTAAAGGACCATAGTCAATGGAGAGAGAGGAATACCAGGAAACCTAAAGGAGCCTGGATTGAAATATCCAAAAAGGACACAAAAATTGTTAATTTTAACAGGGGAGGTGGCCATTAAGACAGCTGAACGAGAAGAGGGAAAAACATACATATAGCCTATGGAAAAGAATTGGAATAAAGGTTGTTGTTGTATTTTCTTGATTTTTTAAATTACCTTACAGTTGCTTGTCCCATCGGTTATTCAAGTACTCGAGCATTGAGATAAAAGAACTCATTCCATCCTTAACCAGTACAAAGTAGCTCACAGTCACATTGCTCTCTATTTTTTTTTTTGAGAGTACACTGCTCTCTATTATGCAACAAAATTTTCACACTATAAGTTGCTCCACCTGGCTATCATCATCACTCATCACCATGGTCCAAGCCCGATCCCACCAGAATATGTCTGCTATTAGAAAATCTCAAAGTCAGGCAAGCTTCAGACAGGCTGGCCAAGATTTTATGGTCGTTGTTCCCAACATTAATCGATTTGGCCTTGACTTCATGGTTTAGGACAATACTAAGCAGTACAAAGGCTTGACCCATGACATAAACCAGTAAACAACATATCACGTTCACTGTCTATGTTCTTGTAAACAACATATCACGTTCACTGTCTATGTTCTTTCTTGTTTCATTATCTAACAAAATTTGGATGAGTTCTCCTCGTCATGAGCTTAAAGTTGATGACCATCAAGGATTTATGGGATAACCCTTGCTGGCTTATAGGTAAGTTGATTAAAGATTCCACCGTCATAGAGGGTTGATGTCAAACAGAAAAACTGTAAACTAAATTGTCAATTCATTATGAAGCGTCATAATCTTTGCTCTTTTTCTATAGCGGACCCCATTTTGATCAAAAAAACAACCTGGATGGTGATGCTGATCGATGATGAAGAATGGAGACCAACCATGTTGGTTGAATAGTATGGGTGGAAGGAATAAACCTCCAAAATTCCTACTTCCCAGGGGTCCCTGCCATTTGTGTGCCCAAAAGTCTGAAACAAACAAACAGCCCAAGTATGTGCACCAATGCCAACAAACTCACTAGTCCAAATATACATGCAGTTACGACAAGCCAGTGCATGCACAGACCCAAGAATGCATTCAAGTTCTGGGGAGCATGAGTACTAGAGAATTCGCCTAGGTTTACTGATAAGTGATAAGTCCTTGCCACTCAAGGGCTTGGGTCGGGTCATCTACCTTGTAAACATGAACTGTAGTGACAAAAATTATTTAAGGCATGCCGATCGAGTCATACTTGCTCAAAAGCTGAAACTTCAAGACCTAACAAAAAAAATTATTCACTAAAATATTAAAATTTAATACTTTCTGGACAGTGGCTGGGTCATCTGTCTTTTAATATACCATGAACCTAAAATTATTCACTAAAATATTAAAATTTAATACTTTCTGGACAGTGGCTGGGTCATCTGTCTTTTAATATACCATGAACCTAGAATTAGATAATTCTCTCTAATTTTATAGACTAAGTCAATTGATACCTAGTTTACCTAGTTTTATAGGTTTTTTTTTTTTTGCAGGAGTAGACCTTATGTTATCTGAGAATACTTGTTTCTCTAGCTGAAAACTTTCTATCGCAGACAAAACTTCAAAAGGGTAGGGCATTTCCTTAATGTCATTGCACTTGATGTTTTTAAAATTGCTGTAACCCATTTGCCCATAATATTTACAAAACTTTACAGGCAAAATCTTCCTAGAATTCAACCAAACTTCTGCAATTTTGTTTTTTGTTAGTATATTACTATTTATAACGAACCAAACATGTTATGTATACTGAATAGTCAATTTCATTCTCCTAAAAACATACCATTCTAATTATGGGGTTTAAGGGATTCAGCAGTTGCAGAAATTTGATTCAATAGCAATTTCTAGATGTACTAGCTATGAGTATCTAGTTTGAATTTTGGAGCTTTAAATATACCTCTATAACTGTGTCTTCTCTCTCAGCAGGTGTTGTTCAATTTAGATATTACATGTAGAGCAGGTTTTAAGTGACTCGAAGAACATAAAAATAACTAAGTTAAATGGACATATGGATTCTGGTTTACAGTTTGCACTTCACAGTCTCCTTGCTTTATCTAATGCTCACAAGTTATCTTACTGATGAAAATGTAACAACATAAAATGAATCAAAAAGTAAGACGAGCTCAGAAAGCTTTTCTCAAATATCACTGTGGAATTAGCGCAGCATTCAGTCCAAAACTTCTACAGAAACACAGAGGTGGCAGCAAGTGCAAGACTAAAGAACCCATGAAGACTTCATCAGCTATCATTATAGCTTACTACATTTATGTTTTTTGAAATCCAGTATGAAATGCAATGAGTTAAATCATTTAACAAGATTAGATGATTACAATTATTTATTGACTGAAAAGAAACTAAGAGAACAATACATGTGCTGAGACTTACTAAACACCTGCTTTGACAACGGACACTTATAACATGTCAATTATTAAAAGAAAATGCATAAGATAAAAAATGTTATGACCTTTTGGCAAACTTCATACTTTTCAATTAATATGTGCCTTTCTTGGTATGTGTTTGCCAATGTGAACAGCACACGCGGGTACGCGCACGCACCACACAGGCACAAGCCCGCATACACATGCATGTGCACGCCTGCACACACGCCCATGCCCATGTGCACGCATGGACACACACACAAGGTGCGGGCGCATGCACGCGCACGCACACACATTCAACACACAAACAAACAAATGTACATGTATCTGTTACGCAAATACAAGACACGCGCGCGCATCTATTTTACGCATAAGTATGTATTTAACAAATAGAAACACATTTAGCCATACACACATAAATATATGTGTACTACTATAAGCATAAGTATGTATGCATATTTACAAATAGACACATATGTAGCCATACCCTCAAGGAAAGTTTCCTTGCATGACACCCCACGTATATCTTGCAATAAAAGACTAGTGATCTTGTAAACAAACTGTAGCATTATAGCTAAAGGAGGAAAAGAACATATAGTAGAATTCCGGGTACATGTATTAGTGAGCACAAGAAGTCTTAATTCCTTCAAAAAGTCAAATTAACTTGACTCTATTAAAATTGCTACAAGCAATACCTATAATAGGATCAAAAGATTTTCTGATGAATCCTAGAGCTGCCGTTTTATAAATTTGTTAGACAGCATTTAACTCGAGGAAGTACTATAAAACCGGTTTAGTATATGTTGTACTATATCCAAAGCTGGAAAACTTTGCTTAATAGCGTATGAGAACATATACCTTTGGAAGTCCCAACAGCATCTGTCACCTTTTCATGCACCATAGCATCACCCTGAAACTTGCCACAGAAAAAGAGACGTTGAGCTTTATTTATTTATTCATTCATCTATCTATTTATTATCATTATCCTTAATCTTAAGATAATTCCAATTTTATAATTGTGTCCGGGAACACCTGCCTTAGGATGTGACATGTCATCAAGTCCAGAGAAACCATTTTCAAAATTGGTCCCAGGACTGCTACAGTTTCCACCCATGTTACTGCTAGGTGGGCTAGCCAGGCTCTGCGTGCTAGTTTGATTGGCAGCAGCAACCAGCTCATTCGTGATTGAAAGATCTTTTTGCATATTGTCAACCTGGAACATAAACAAAAAGATATATATATATCAAAACCATATAGACTCAATATAACCTTGAATTATGAAGCATCAGAACTACTTGCCTCCACTTGCAAACCACCATCAAAACCACCTGATACATCTTTGTCTTTGTCACTAGCATTGGGGTCGCAATTTGTGTTTCCTCCAAGCAACTGAGAGGCATGATCTAAGATCTCATGTGCTCTAGGTTGATTGCCACAGCTTAAAGTCAGACCTTCAATGCCAGCATCTTGCTGCTCACCCATGCAGGATCCATTTGTACATCATTACCATAAACAGATGCCAAAATAACAAAATTAGACAACAGGGTTCATTTGTGCATCACCCCAAACATATCCCAAAATAACAAACTATATACCTGATCAATACAACTTTGTGTTCGCAAAGCATGAGTATTTGCCTCTTGCGTACCATCACATCCAACAAAAATGCTGCTTTTGTCATTAATAACTCCATTAGAATCAGGATTTTCATTTATTTCAAGCAAAGGATGAGGATGCTTTCTAGACTTTTCTTTTGTTATGATATCATTGTCAATAGATCTATCCGATTCACCAACTGGTGCGCAGATATCATCTTCAAAACCCAACCTGGTGCCTTTTTCCACCACCGGAGAAGAAGCGCCGTCAAAAAGAAAATTACTATTATCGTGATTACCAACATCCACTGGCGAAAGAGATACTTTGCCAGTGCTTTTACTGAGAGAAGAGTCTTCAGAGCAAGGTGCTTCATCATTTGGGAATTCAGAGTATAGATCTTTCAGTGGATCTTTGAGTGAAACACGTCTTTGCAAAGCAGATATTGCTGCTAGCGGGCTCTTTGTTAGGTATCGTGAAGTCTGAGAACTCTTCAACTCAGCTATATGTTTTGATGGACTATGTTGGCTTAGCTGAGCATTTCCCAATTCAGGAAGCTGTACCTTGCCTGTATCAATTGACTTTATCTGCAAGCTCTCTCGCAGAAAAGTTTTACCTTCATCTCCATCAAAATCTTTAAATGAAGACAGGAGCTTTTCTAAGAGATTACTAACTTTTTTCTCCTTTTCAACAACAGAACCTGTAAAAAGGAATTAAACATACAATTAAAACCAAAGTAAAAGAATTTAAACGCCTGATGTGAGGATCTTACAGAACCTTCACTTTCGATGGCATCTTGGAGTTCACTATTCGCATCATTAGTATGTGAAGTGCCAGGTTTCTCGGCTGGTCCTGGATGGAGTAAATTGCATGACTCCGTATCAAGTGAAGTATTCGATGAAATGAGTGTTCTTCTATCGACAAGTTCTTCTTGTGATTCCACCAAGTTCTCAGACATATCAGCATAAGCTGAACTGTGATGTTTATAATTAGCAGTTTTCCTGAGATCAGAAGAGAGAATAGATCAATGTAATGCACTTCATAGCTCATTTTTTTCATCTTAACAAATGCAACTTTAGATGCATCAGACTAAATCTTGAACATATATTTTTTATTGTCAGGAATGTTAAGAGTTCAAAAATCAATGTATTTGCCAAGCTTTGGTCATACTTTAGCATAGTGATTTTGTTTTCCAGGTTGTGGATTTACCAAGATATAGACAGGGCCCTGGACCAGGGCACAAGCCCAGGGCCCAAACCCAGGGGAGTGAGGGGGTGGGGGAGGGGGGGCCTATGTGTAAATTATAATAATGTACTCTACAGATAAAGAGGCCCGCATAAGATAAAAGCCCAAGTTCCCATAGCCATCCTATATATTCAATCACATATTCACTTTCACAATTCACTTTCACAGCATCCTGCCCCTCACGCAGACCCCCAGAAACCGTAACCTAACCCTAATAGCGAAGTTGAAGGAACCTCTCCTTAACGCATCACCTTCCTCATCGTCATCAAAGAACACGACGAACAGCTGCTGCAGCAGCAGCCCATAACCACGGAGATCGTTCCCGTGGTGATGTAAAATTTAAGCAAAGAGGGGACACTATATATTTATTTTCTCCTCATTCCCTCCCTCCCTCTCTTTCTCTCTTGTTTCTTCTTTGCATCTGGATCTCTTTGGCTCCTTCGAAATACGCATTCTTCTTTGGCATCTGTTTGGCTCCTTCGAATTATCGTGAAGGTTCAGCTGCCTTCGATCCGATTTGAGGAGAATTTTGGATCCCGTTGTCCGTGAATGGGGGAATCTTGAAGGAGCACCAATCGGATTGGATCCAGTTTTGGTTTGAGATATATGATCCAGATCTGAGAAATTGCAGGTTTTGATTTCTCTCTGTTGTTTCTGGGATCTGTTCTTCATTTTTCCTTCGTTGGGGTTTGAGTAGGTTTATGTGGTGAATTTCAGTGTTTGATCATGGAATTAGAAAGGAAAATAGTTTTGCCTTTTGTTTTTCTGATTGTGAATTGTATTTGGCAAAATAATTGTAGATAGCAGTTCAATTTTCTAGAGTTTGTTCTAGTTGTTGGTATAGAGTGCTTGTGACAATATTTGTATATTTTTAAATTTTATTCTTAATCTTTATAGGATTTTAACTTGGTTAGCATATGGTTGGATCAAATGTTTAGGATAATGAGTAGGTTTATTATTGTTGATTGTAAAAACAAAAGCATTCTAGGTTGAAAGGTGCTTTCTTTTGATCTATTTCTCTGTTGTTCTTGTTAGGGGACAAGTTAAACATTTTATTGGGAAATGTGGTTAAGTGACCAACTTCATTTAATTGTTCAATATCATGTTTTACAAGCTTGATAGGTGTTGATACTAAAACTTCAATTTGTCATGCTTTCAGAATTTTAGTTGTAAGCCTTTGTGTAGCAAAAGACTGCAATTAAAGATGCCTAGGAATGGGATGATAGAATGCAGTGTCTGCCAATCTAATTGCTGATCTCAAGCCCCAGGACTATCTCAAAGGCATACAGATGCGTAGGGTACTCTTTTTCCTTTGTCTAGTGTTTTGTCCAACCAGGTTTTCATTAGATAAGGTTTTACCGAGGCCCCAAAAAAGTTCTTCGTTATCTTTTGCAAACTCTTATCATTTTAATAAAAATAATTATTTGATGAAGGAAAAGAATTTGCTTTGGTGTAACTGTGATTAGTGTGTTTAAAGGCACAATTTAAAATTTGCCCAGGGCATTGAATTTTTCAGGACCGGCCCTGGATATTGATGCACCTGAACATGATAGAAAAGTCTACATGCAGCAGCCAACCAAATTTTCCTTGTAACAGTGAATCCTAGCTGCACATACCATACAAGTATATGCACATTTTTTCCTATTACATTTATGACGATCATGCAATTGCAACCGAACAGACAAAAGTGTGTATATGTTAAGATGTAGCTCCCTTAGAAGAGTTCATTTTATGTTACCTGTTAGTTTGAACTTTAAATTTAATCTGGTGATCATCAAAGATGTTAAACATGTTGCTCAGCAATGTCGAGTGTTACCAAGTGATGCATGTGTTCAGGTTGCCTGCCGCAAACATAAAGTTATAGCTCATAATAGAAATACAATTTGAGAGAGACGGAGAGGGAGATTAGGTTCTCTAGGCTACTTTGATAGTACCATTCATAATACTATAAGGAAATAGCCAAGATAGTTGCCTACCGAATGCTTTCCTTCAATTTCAACTAATACATGCACAAAATGTGATGGGGGAAACAAACAGTTTAGATTTAGTAGATTTGAGATTCTTATTTGGATAGATGTGGTTGAGATTTAGAAGTTATTTGAATCTAGATTTGGTTAAATTTGGTGAGATTTAATGTTATCAATAATTGCACGTATAGTGCACGTGTTGTAAACTATATATAACCATGTAGTGATCTTTGAAAAATTATTAAATGATTTTGATAAAAAAAATGAAGCTATTTGCTTTGGGTTTTTTTTGATCCATATGGGTTAAATCATAGACGGTGAAGCCAAGATTCAGGTTGTGATCCGTAATCATATCTTTTTTTCCTCTCTTATTCTTCCCCAATTCTACAAAATTCTCACCACAAACCCTAAATCTCCCTTCGTCCCACATCAATTTGATATCAAAGCCGAATTTCTTGCTTTTTTTCCTTCCACAAAATCCAACAACAACAACTAAGCCATTTGTCCCAAGTATTTGGGGTAGGCTACATGAACCAAAAAAGAATTACGCCGGATCGAGCACATGAATCAGCTTTCTCCACTCATTCCTATCGAGCAATATGCCTTCACTAAGACCTTTAGCCTCTATATCTTATCATATTACCTCCATCCATATTTTCTTCAGTCTTCTCTGCGCTCTTTTAACTTGCCCTAAATTGATACGCTCTACTCACCGGACTGGCGCATCTGTAAGTCTACGCCGCTCTACGTCGCACATGACCAAACCATCCATGCTTCCTTCCACAAAATCCACTTCAAAAAAATTTACAGTTTCGTGAACAGTAAATTTACTGTTTTGTGAACAGTAAATTTATTGTTCACAGCTACAGTTCACAAGAGCGCGGTGGCAGTCCGGAGTCTGTTTCAAACCCGTTCGGAGTCCGTTTCGAGTTCTGTTTGAAGCGTTGGGTTCGTGACTGAACTCCGGAGTTACTTTGAAGAGTTCATAGCCAGAAGACAACATGTCAGACCTCCACGAGCTTTTTTTTGGTGCTGGCATCATTCTTACAGCAGAAAATCGGCGTTTCAGACCCCGTACAGTCCGATTTGAGTCCAGTTCACAGCGTTGAGATTCTTGAGTAATTTCAGAACTTCTGTTCTGAAAGTTTATTCATGAAATTTTACTTTTGTGAAAAATATATAAATACTAAAGCTGATGACAAGTGAAAAGGGATATGTATGTGGCTCTCCCATGTTTTTGGGGTTCTGATGATCAGTATTGGTATGAGAAGTGGGAAAGCAATTTGAAAGATTTCTTTAGTTATTTTATTCTAACATCTGAACAGAAGTATCGCAATGCCAAAATGAAGCTTGTTGGAAAAACTTATTTTTGGAGGAAAGGCAGTCATATCAACTATTGATGTTGGTTTGTTTTAAAAGATCTTCGTGCTTTGTATGCTCCACACCTTCTATATTCATCTGAGGAAGATTACAACGAGCCAAAAGTTGATGAATCAAAGCCAGAGTCAGAAGTTATTGATGAATCGGAGCCAGAGCCAGAGTCTCCAGTCCTTATCGAGTTTGACATTCTTAAGAAATTAGGACCAGAAGTTATTGCTGAGTTAGAGCCCATGCCAGTGCTAGAGCCAAAAGTGGAAGAACCAGAGCCAGAAATGGAAGAGCTTCTTATTGGGACTCTTGTAGATCTTTCAGCTGAGTCTACCATGGAGCTATTGTCGTTTTCGTCAGCTATGAGGAATCCAATGTCCCTGAGATCGGCTGATTTGTATGATCCTTTGCAGATCTTTTTACAGGAGACAGAGTCACAAGAGATCAAACTATTTAGGGTGCGAAGTACAATTGATTCGGTTCTCACCCGATGTGCTTCTGTCTGCTACCTGTGCATTGATCGAGTTACATTCTTTAAAGCAGATCTATCACGACAGCCAGTTTCACCTCCATCACCTTGGTGCAATCATGACGCATTGGAGACAGTGTTTTAAATATCGGATATCGGTGATATACCGATCGGCAAAATTATAGACTGGACACCGAATATCAGATGATATATCGCGATATAGTACTAAAACTGGTTGATATGTCAATAGTCAATACATATAAGACATTATTAAAAGAAATAAGTTATTATCTAAACATCATACAAAAACATCATTGAAATATCACAATGAACATAAAATAAAATAAAACTATCTCTCAAGTAAAAAAATAATAATTATCCAAATAAGTAATTATATCGGTTGATATATCGGATATTTCATCTCGGATATCGGCCGATATATTGGCCGCATGGTGATGTATCGGCCCTTATCGGTCCAAAACGATATCTAGTAAATTTGTGCACTTATCGTATCGTTTTGAAAAAAATACCGATATCTCGGCCGATATACCAGTATATATGCCGATATTTAAAACAATGATTGAAGAGAATTCCCTGACCACCACCTTGGCCTGATGAGAATGTGTAATGTGGTTCGACCCAGTTGTGCTTATCTTTTACCTACCACTACATCATCGGGGATGAATGTTTTTAAGTCGGAGAGAATGATGGGAAAACAAACAGTTTAGATTTAGCAGATTTGAGATTTTTATTTAAATTAGACTTGGTTAGATGTGGCTATGATTTAGAAGTTATTTGAATCTAGATATGGTTAGATTTGGTGAGATTTGATGTTATCAATAATTGCACATATAGTGCACGTGTTGTACGCTATATATATTCATGTAGTGATCTTTAAAAAATTATTGAATGATTTTGATTAAAAAAATGAAGTTATTTGCTTTGAGTATTGATTTTAATCCCTATGGATTGAATTATAGGCGGTGAAGCTAAAATTCGGGTTGCGATTCTCGATCATATCTTTCTTTCTCTCTTGTTCTTTCCCAATTCTACAAAATCCCCACACAAACCATAAATCTCCCTCCGTTCCATATCACAATAGTATCAGAAATCTTACTACTGCTGACAAACACTAAGGTCTAGCAAAGAAACCAAGATTCAAATCTTGGTCTCTGTACCTGGTGGCTCTTTTAGGTATTAGTACAAATAATCTCAGATATTTTGGTGGTTTTAGCAGTCTCAAAATAATCAAATTCAGCAAGGATGACATTAAAAAATTAATTAATTAAAATTTTACTAAAACTAATAAAAGAACAACTGGTAATGTTTTGTTTTTTTGTTTCAACGTGCCAACAGAATTTAATTACATTCATATTTTTTTTATTTCTAGCAAAGTTTCAAAACCTATCAGCTTACTCAAAGTTCGATCCGAGTATTAATTGAGCTCAACTTTTTTCGTAGTTATCTAATTCAAGTTCCGTGTTGGTCTAGTATCACCTTATATCATATGAGTCGAGTACAACCGAGACTAATTTTTAGGTGTTGTTATTTGATCAACATGCACAAATAATGATCCACAACGATAGTGGCCAAAAAAATTTAAATCTTGGAAGAAAAATTGCATTTCAAAGCCGATGGTTCATAGATAAATAGCTACTTATTTATTTCTTGATGTTGGATATAATAGGTAAGTTTAGGCATAGAGTCCTAATAGTATTTGGAGTCTTATAGAGTCCTAGTAATTTATGAGTTATAATTTGAGAAGAATTTAGTTTTGTATTGGTCTATATAAGGAGATAACTGCTTATGATTATGTAATTGTATTTTGTAATTCTTTTCATAATCAATAAAGATGTATCCTTCATAGTTTAACATTGTATCAAAGCAACCATTTTTTTTCCTTCCTACCGCAAGCCCACATCACAACCCAAAAGGAAGTTATTTTTCATCATTGAGTATTGTCATCAGTACTCTTCATAGCAAAAGAAAGAGACACACCGAAAATCTAATAATCTGACGATTAAAATTATTCTAGTTATATATTGGTATATCAAAGTTTGATTTTGATTATCGAAGTAATGATTCTGGATGTTTTTGGGCATTTTGGACACATTGATGACTTTGTTTGATCTAATTCTACTGGAATTGAAAATTTTATAATGAGTTTGAGGATCTCTAAAAGCTCTTCTTGTCCTGAGTTTAAAGATTTCTGAATCTTCTATTCTACTGAGTTTGAGAATCTCTAAAACCTCCTCTCCTACTGAGTGAAGCGATCTCAAAAATCTCTTCTTATATTCAATTTTGAGTACATCTAAAATTCTAATTCCATTAATGAGATGAATACTTGATTTTTTTTTTGCAACAATCTACGCATAAGTGTACGTTTCACATTCAACTTGGTTTGGTTTGCAATCGACACCAAAAATTAAACAGTTTGGCATATGTGTCGATAATTAACGAGTATTTGTTTTAGCAATTTAGTTGTTTCAATATTTATTTTTTAGTTTTTTATTAGTTAAACCCTCAGTATCTTACCATTGTAAGTTTGAGAGGGAATCTTATATATATATATATATATATATATATATATATATATATATATATATATATATATATATATACATATATATATATATATACATATATATATATATACATATATATATATATATATATATATATATATATATATATATACATATATATATATATATATATATATATAGGTAATTTTAGTTATAGAGTGCTAACGGTATATGAAGTCTTAAAGGGTCATATAAACATTAGATGTCATAGTTTGAGTAGGAATTGATTTTGTATGGACCTGTACAAGGAGATGATTGTTTATGGTTCTATATAATTTTATTTTATAATTTTTTTCATAATCAATAAAGATGTAGTCTTTTGTAGTTTGACACTTCTTCTTTTTTTGTGAAACGATATAAGTTTTTCAAATGATCCATGTTCCTTAAAGAAGAAAATAGGATGTGATCCATGTTGAGAGAGAAAATAGGATAATTCTGTGATTCTTCATCCAAAAAAAGTAGTGTAGGAAACCAAAATATAAACTGAATTTCATTTATGACTATAGGGTTGTAAGAAAGGTTGCATCTTGTATGTATGTCAAGTTCATGCCAAATTTTCGAGCATTTGAACATCCAACATTAGTATAAGACCAATGGTTCTAGCTGTAAGAAAGTTGGGTGTAATTCATGAAATCGAGAATCATGAAGCTGTAAATCCAATTAATTTCAGTTGTTTACTTGTAATTGAGACTCTTGATTCTTCAAATTTCAACTTTTGTTATATAGGTTGGCAAAAACTTGGAATCTCAACTCCTCATTTTAGTCATAATAAACGCAAACTCTTTGAGAAATCGTAAAATTAGAATATTCACAATTCATAAGTGAAAATTCGAAAAGAAAATTTAAATTGCAGTTACACCTGTAAATGAAGCCAAAATACAACAAAAAACAGTGGTCCATCCCTCAAATCTTGTAATTAGAAATTGAGAATTTTCAGTTATAGGTAACCAAACCCCAATACTAAAGCAAAATTATGCATACCCTAGAAGTCCAGGACGGCGCTTACGAGCCGTTGTGCATTGATGATGCTGCATTGGGTCTGTAGTGACATCACCTCTTAATTTCTTCAACTCCCTTTCAGCATCTGTAAACCAATAACATTAAAGGTTAACGATGATATGATAATTTTCCCACCACAGCCTCCCTTTGCAGTAAACAAAGCGAGTTCCAAGTACAGAGGATTACTTTCAAGCTGTTCAAAGGCTGAGAAATATTCCTCCGGATCATCAATATGACCAATGCTTAAGCTCATGTCTATATTTGGCAAAGAATGGCTGTCAAATAATAATAGTAGTAAGTATTCAATCTGCCAAATAGAGGTAAGAGAAAATTAACTGTCCCCATAAACATAGAATGCACGGAGAAATATCTTACCTCAATTCTCAGTATCCTAGTGTGACCAATGGTCAATAAAATCTTAAGCATAGACAGTCAGAAGAAATTCTATCAAATATATAATCTGCTATCTCTAGTCGCAAGATATGTGACCTCTTCTATCTTGCATAACTATTCTTCATAAGCCTCTCCACTGGATGACATCCACAGACAAGTATCTACTAAAGGTTATGGTAAAGAATGCATATACCACATGCCAGTTAACATCATGAAATATCAGCAAGTCTTGCTGGATCAGACCAGCTACAAATTTTTCTATGAAATAGATGGTTCATTCCTATTGAGTCAAGGCATGCATCATGTCACTTATCTTGCATAAAAGAATACACTTAACGTCAAAACTTTCAAGGGCACCCCTCCAGCTTAGTTTAGAAAGCAGTGTGTTCTACTAAAATAGCATCAGTAAGTAGTGAAATAGTACAATGTGAAAATGAAGAGAAACTGGTTTTACCTGGGAACAGGCTTTAGAGAGAACTTAGCCCGTTTGCGGCCCAGTGCTGGTCTTCGCTCTGCGGGACGATCCTGGCAATTAGCAGCATAGGATCCATCTTCAGAATAGATACTGTGGTTGTTTGTATAACTCTTGGCAATTGTTTGTGCCTGTTGCATAACCTGTGTTGATCCTTTTCCTACCTAGTTTTATACAAAAAGGAGCATGTTAGTTAATGTTTCTGCTTATCAAGTAACATACATGTGTATAGATACTTAAATCAGGCAATAAAAATGGCAGACTGTAACCACTTTAGTTTCTTCATAAAAGAGTCCGAAGACATGATTGAGCGAATATGTTGTTGCATATGATTTCCCATCCATTTGGGTCAAAACTGGAATCACAATCCCATATTCATATAATTTACATACAGAAGATCCAATATAACATTCTGCTAGCTTCTAGATTGGTATTTTTGAGGTGATAATCCACTATCATATCCATTCAACTCCCCATGTACCTGAGTTCAATCTATAAAAAAAAACACACATGCAATCCATTGAATTTACTGCTGAAGCTCAACCAATGGCTAACATGAGCGGAGGGCAGTCACACCAGCATATATTAATAATTTAACACATATACTTCCAATATTATATTTCCATCAAATTAAGATCCATCCACAATTAAAAGCAGTACTTTAATAGTAGAACCAAAGATAGACCTTATTCCCAAACTAAACACCATAAGTACTAGCGTAAAGTGCAAAAAATAAAAAGCAACACGACTGTACCCTACGGCATCTGTATCCGCGTGCATTATTTTCTATCCAATAGCATTTTGTTAGTGAATCCAATGAAACTTCCCTATTTGTATAGCATTTATCCTAATACAGGACTCATAACCCCCACATGTCATTAAGTTCACTCATAACCCAACCCCACACTAACCCACATGTAGCATGAAACGCTGCAAGATATCCCAATTTGACAAAATATAAACTTTTAGATATGCATTAGAAAATATTTACTAAAATTTTCGCAAAAAATAAAGAATGAAGCAGAAACAGATACAGTAAAACCAAAGCATAGAGCTTGTTTTCATCCTAACCTCCATATATTCATCCAGGACACCAGAGTTTATAACACCTGTAGACTATTAGACCCTCGCTCACCTTCTATGCCAGTTCTTTATTGGGGGGAAGCACTTCTAACTTATTATATACCCTTCAAATCACAAGCTTCAAAAGAGCATAAATTTGAGCTAACTCCAGTTCAACTTCAGAAAAACCCAACTTCCTGAACCCACAGTACAATCAAGCCCTAAAGATTCGAACAGCAAAAAGGGCTCAAGGTTTCTTTTTTTCAAAAGTAATTACCATGTATTTGAACAGATACTTGATAGAATCCAGTTCCCGGCCCTCAGATGCAGCGATCTGGGCGTGCAAGGGATCGCCGCCTAGGGTTTTGGGGAGGAGAGAGAGGAGAGAGAAGCCGCAAAAGGGGTCCTCGAGTTGGGAGCCTCCGAGCTCAATCGCCATTCATGGCCGTCTCGAGTCGAAGATTTTGGAGAGATTTTCGATAAGAGGAGAAAGGGGCGAGATTAATGAGAGAGAGATTTGGGAGTGAAAAATTTTGCTCTGCGATTTCAAATGGAAAGCGAGGGGGCTTGAGGCGGCCATTAAAGCATAAACTTGGGTCGGGTCGGGTCGGGTCGAATAGGGTTACCCGGTATCAGCATCTAAGGCCGACCCGAATTTAGAGTCCGGTTTGATTTCCATACCCAAACCCGACCCGAGTTGAGAAATGGTCAGTCTGAAAGAGGGAAAGGCTTATCCTAGTTGGCCCTTTTTTGCTTATTTCATAAGAAGCAAAAGCTGCTTGATTCAATAACCCTAACATTCGTCAAAATAACATTAATATTTTTTTGAGGGGATAACGTTAATATCACTAAATATTGTCATATTTTATCCCAAAGCTCTTATGATATATCTGACAAACTTTAAAGTATGGTAGGTATAAACAAGGAAAAAGAAATGAAAGATCAAAAAGAATAAACTGAAACATTTATAAATAGTTCAGATATTGAACCATGATTCCTTTTATACATTTGATCCACTCAATATTTCTCAAAATATATTATTGAACTTTTACACATGTCGTTAGAAAAAAATAGTCAAAAAAGTTCAAAAAAAAAAGAAAACGCTGGGATATCCAGCGATACAACTTGCAGCAGGCATTACTTCAAAGTTTTCTTCATCAGGATACGTATCTTCTCTGTTAAAGCTCAACACCTTTCGCAGAGCCTGCTTGTAAAATTATCAATACTCGGAGAAAAGGGTGAAAACTTGAACTTAGACAGTTGTAACTGAAATGGTCCAATCCTTGCTAACTCATGCTTCGCTGAAGAGCAACATGGAGCTCCTTTTTGCCTCCGCGAGGATTTTGACTAGCCATTGATTTTTGTCAGAGAAGCCAGGGATTTAAGAATGGTTGGAGATGGCTTCCTCACGGTGTGAGTTAGAAGGACCATAAGAGTCAGCAAAGTCAATGCTCCTGCTTGGTGGGCCGAGGCGAGAGAAACTGGAACATAAGACAGAAGCGTTGAAATGCCCAATGTCACCTGCAGGGGGTATGAAACATATGACAATTAGTGCAAAGTGAAAATTACATCTCATTCAAAGCGAAAGTAACACTTATTTCTAATTGAAATCTTTGATGGAGCGAGAACGACATTATACTTCGATTTCTCTGAGTTCACTCTATCAACACACTGTCAGTGTGGTTTCAAATGAGCCACTGTGATTTCTAATGAGTTAGCTAGCTCATATATCCAGTCTCAGGTTGGAAGAGTATTACTAGAGGCATTTCACTTGAAACGAGATAACGGATCTACTCGATAGGTTTGAAAAGAACAGTAACAGATAACAGAAAAAGGACAGAATTCCAGAAAGAGGACAGAGCCCTCTCAATCATACAACAACAGCAATAATGAAACCTTAATGCTACAAAAAAGGAGCAAAAGGAACGATGCAGGACAAAGATTTAGTTGATTAGTTCGAGGGCATAACAAAAGAAAGAGTAATGCTAATCCTCTCCAAAAGTTCATGATCAATGAACAAAAAGTTCACATAAATTTTCTGCATGAAATGACAAACTTGACAGTAAATGATTATTTCACAGTGTTACCTGCAGAGCTGCCATTCCTAGTGTACTTCTGATTAAAGATCTCACTGCAGGATGCATTTCTATTTTTCTTGAAGCCAACCACAAGCTACCAACTGAAATCAATGTTGTTGTTGCAAGAATGCGATGATTAAGCTGTAACAAGGCAAATCACAATAACATTTAAGAAACAAAATGGCAAGAGTATTTCATTTGTAAAATTCCCATTTGAAAACAAAATATGCAGACAAAGTACACTGAAACCCCAGCTTTGGTGTATAAAGCACCTGAAAATTTTCAGAAGCATTTTATACATCTTGATTTTTATCACTGGACAATAGAAAAAACAAATACAAAAAATAGTGCAAATAGAAAGTAGTAAAATATGCTACTTAGTTTTTATTTCCTAGAGGTTCCTTATAGTAAATTAATAATTGTTCACAAAGACTATGAAAAATGATAAATAAATAAATAATTGTTTAGTTAGTACCAAAATGCAATGAGCAACTCTGATCAGAAGTTGAAGCATATATCTGATTGAGATCCCACCTCCCTGCCATCAAGTTGAAGCATATATCTGATTGAGATCCACATCCCTGCCATCAAGTTGGCGGAGGGATATTGGATTATTGATCAGGGGTTATCTTTCATTCTTTCATAACACAGTCCACTAGCATTTGGTGACTTGATTCATCCTCACCTTCCCCAACTGCTAAGACTTGACTCTGAAGCACATCTCTCCTGCACTTGCCGAAGTTCACAATGGTTCTCTTTATTCTCCAGTCCCTTATTCAAGGCCCCTTGCCGAATGCCCGTGCAGACTCGAGGCCCCAATGACTTCACAGATGTATTCTTTCAGGAGAACAGCAATATTGATTAAGAAGAAATTTTCCAACCAATCAGCGTTGCCCAAACCCACCCCCACACCCCCCCCCCCACCCAAAAAAAAAAAAAAAAAAAAACGCTTATGACGCAAAATGAGTAGCGGAGTGGGCTCATGCAGCCACTGTGGTAACCAGAAGATCTCTAGTGCTGAAACCAGTCATCATTTCAAACCGATTAATCACATCCTTGTAAATATGAAAACTGATTTTGAACTGTCATAGCTACCATGGACGTTCGCCTTTCAATTTTTCGCTCTGAATCTAACCACCGTATTTTTTATCCTCAAAGTGGAATGGTGAAGGTGTTTGACCATGTTAATTGGTCCTCTTTTGAAGTTGTGGTGGAGATTTTCCGTCGCGAGCGATCGGACGGTCGATCTACACACAAGCAAGAGTAGGAAAGTGAGTGTGAGTAAAGTAATACATAGCACAGAAAAGGAGACACAATATTTTACGTAAAAACCCAAATCAGGAAAAAATCACGGAGAGAAGTAGAAGAATCCTTATAATTCGCAGGTTACAAGAATTGAATGCTAGAGTCTCAGTGTCGGGCTTAGCTAGAAGCAAAAGAATCAAGAAAGAGCCCCTTTCTCGTTGGAGGAGAAGGTCTATTTATACTTGATCAGATATGTGTGCATAGCGGCGGATAGTACAGACGCGATCCTCATAACTGCATGATCTACACGTGTTGCTTTATTGTAACAGTTGTGATTGTTGGCGCTTGATTGTTGAGATTGCATGCAAAGAATCTCATCTCTGTCCATAACTGTCTAGGCTAGAGGGTGTTTCACGTTATGAACGTGGAGTAAGATCATGCTGCGTAACTGAAGGCGGAGATCAGTGACAATTTGTTGTCGTGGCGTAACTGAAGGCGGAGATCAGGGATGATCTATTGCCGTGATTGTTTTGTGCGGAGCCAGGTCTCCATAATGGGGAGCTCCGGGATAGCTGAGAGCACTAGAGCTCCCGTGATGGGAGCGCTCTCGGGGCGAAGAGAAGCTTTTGGAATGGCTCCGAAGTGACGGAGGCTTTTGATTGCTTAGACACGCGGCATCATCCTGTGAGAGTCAAATTTTGACTACTACAAATGCCCCCCGCTCTTCCGCTTGCCGGAGCATATGAAAGATAAGTCGGGAGAGCGAAGTTGGTAAGAGATTCCTCGATGCCTTAGGCTTGACTTGATGCTTGTGGGCAGGAGAAGATCCGAAACATTAATGCAGATCTTCTTGTTTGATGTGGATTGCGCTGCTGGTAGACAGCTGTCATGGCGATTGAAATTAGTAACTGGCGTTCTTTCAGATACTGATGCTATAATGACTGAGATCGAGGGGAAGCAATGGTTGACATCATGCCTCTTTGGTTGACTGAAATTTTCGAGATGTGAACCGACTTTTTGGGGATCGAAAATTTGAATTGGAGGCGGTTTGGCTCCTCCATCTATAAATAGGCAAAATCATGTGTGTAGAAGTAGCATCTACCATCTCCTCAGAGAAGTTTTGTCTCTGAATTCCTCCTCTATTGTTTTGCCAAGTCGGCATGCATCATTTTTTCCTCTTCATCAGATGGAGAACGAAAAGGTGGAGAGGATGGAGGTTGAGTCCCGGTTGTTTGGGAGCCTGGTTGACGCAATAAGGCAGTCGTGATGAGCTTGTCAAATATCTCAGCCGTTGTGACAGGGCTCCTCCGTCGGGACGGTTGCTTGGTAGCGCGCTTCGATTGGAGCCGATAATCTGGCTCCGAGTCGCCCGTTTTTAAGGGTGAGAATCGTTCTAAAGAATCTGACCCGCCCTCAATATAGAACGTACGAGGAAGGGTGAAAGGGAGCCTATTCAGTCGGGTGTCTGGCAAATTGCTTCTTACCCCGAGGCCGGATTCCTCTTCCTCATAACACTACAGTAGAGAAATGTTGCTTTCTCCTTCTGGAGTGTTTTGTGGGAGTCCATCTGGTCGAACATTGCTGCCTTGCTCTTGATGGGCTTCTTGGGGGTCGTCACTCTGCTAGTCTGACTGCCTTGAAGGCGTGTGAGCTACTGTCAAGACTTATGCTAGCCTGCTCAGGAGCCATGGTGTTTGACTGCTACCGGGAGATTTTCTCTGATGAACAAATCTTTGTTGCTCTTGTATCAGGGGTCTTGCCCCGGTGGCTGATGAGTTTTCGGATCTCCTATATCTCTTTTTCAAAAGTGTAAACATAGTGATACAAATGATTTCATGTATTCCATTTGTCAGTTGTAATGACATAACGAAACTTAATGAAGGCCTGATTTATAATTGTATGAATTTCGTAATAGAAATGGCTCGGTCATATTTAGATCTTCCCTGGTTTATATTGTGAAATGATCATACCCCTTCGGACGCCTGATTTCTAAGTGGCAAAATTTGATGTGTTTGTAGCGAATGATGCCTCCATCTCTGAGCGTATAAACGTTGATCTTCGAGTGAACTGAAGATTTCAGTCGCAGAGATGGACTAGGTTGTTTGGTTGGATGCCCAATTGGGAGGGGCGAGCTGAGGGGAGCCCGGAGGCTGATATTGGTGCTATTGTTCTCGAATGGGGCTTCCCTCCTCGGAACACACAAGCATAAGATTCTGAGTAAGGGGAGCCCTCAGCGACGAAGTTGGGCAGGTAGTTGCTCAATTGGAGATGAGCCTTCTAGAGGACAGTTGTCCAATTGAGGATGAGCTTTTGGAACCCAGAGATATGCACTATGATTCTCGAGTAGAGACTTCCCTCCTCGGAATACAAACAAACTGGCACTAGCCCAATCGGGATGAACCTTTCAGACGATAGTTGCTCGATTAGAGATGAACCATGATAATTACTGTTTGAACACATATATTGCATAAATATTATTATATTCCTACATTATTTTATAATGAATATTGCAAATAACGTGTCTTAATGCCTTATTTCATGCAGGGTATAATAGGGAGAAGATAAGCATGAACTTTATCGAATTAAATCTAAAAATTCAAAAGAAAGAAGATCGATTCAAATCCAAAGGTTCTAAAAGCTATCTTATCTGAAAACTTGATATATCATATAAGATAATATCATCTAATGTCAAGGAAAAAACGGATTGTTTGAAGACCCCCATCATTTTCGTTGAAGATAAATGGATATCTTATCAATTCTAGAAGGCAAATTGAAAATCTAAGAGGATAAATGGATAGAGAGAAGATCAATGGATGAGATGAAACAATTTAGATTCGGATTCAGACTGGATACATTTTAGCATTTTAATCATAGCTTTGGCTACCGAAACTCAAATCTGAATATTCAAGATGATTCAGAAAGAAGACTTAAAGAACTACAATTCTTACGTTGATCACTCTTTCCAATTCTGTCATTAGATAAGTCATATTCAGCAATCAACACGATAACAAGTTACAGATCAGAATTGAATTTCTACATAAAATTCTGGATAAATCAAATCAAGTTTGAAGATAAGGGGATGATTCAAATTCAGAATAGCCAGCACCCCCTATCTTCATACGCTTCCTATCCTTCTGATTTTCTCCTATAAATACCCCATGCCTTGAAGGCGTAAAGGGCACCTTCTCAGAGAAAGAACTTTACTTTAGATTTTTCTTTTCTTCAATGTAATTTTTATTTTTTTATTTTTTTAGCTTAGGTTAGAGAGAGTTATTGTAGAGTGACACTATTATAATCCTTTCTCAAGAAACTTATATTGAAGGTGACAATTAATGGAGGTTCCCTAGTTTTCTTTATTGTGCTCGATCTCGCCGAAGCCTTGCTTTCTTTTATTCTTTTCTATTACTTCGCTTTACTTCATGTTAAGGTAAATTTTCGTTATGATTCAAACAGTAGAGGTAAATATTCTTCTTTTATTTTTTTTATTTCTGATTTTTGCATCAGCACTTTTCATTATCTCTTTTTATTTCTTTTTCTTTTATAATTAAAACAACAATACCACCACCATCTCTTCTTCTACCATCTTCTTCTTAACTTAACATTTTTATTTTTTTTATTAACTGAGAAGAAAAGTATTAACTAGTTTTATAAATCAAAAGAAGAAACTTACTATAAAGCTTCTATCGTTGTCCCTCCTTGTGGATCATGACCCGTTAGCCCTAAGCTACACAGTAGAATCGAGGACCTAACACTGTTCCTAAAAGTCTGTATTTTTTCGTGCAGGTTTAGGTCGATCAAAATTTTGGTGTCGTTGCCAGGGAGGGACAGTTAGTTTTCTTTTCTTTTTGATTTACTTCAATAATTTAACTCTTTTTCTTCTCTGTTTTGATATACAAGGGCTAATTACAGAAAACTAGGAGCTATAGTGAAAATATTGCTACTGTGTGTCTCTGCCCAAGAAGGCAGAGCATCAGAGCCCACAATTGTGGTGAACTACTAACTATAGTTTCTTACAGATTACTTGATTTTCAAAAATTTAGCTCTCCGCAGTCATTAGTTTATCTGTTTAACTCACTTTGTACATGTTTCTAATCAACAATAACTCGTTACTTTGTAAATGCTAAAAAAATGTTTAGACTCCTACATCTTAGAGCATCTGTCTATTTTGTTTCCTTACATTACTGTTAAAGAGTGCTGGAGAAAAAGATACGTCTGCATTAAATATAGCTTAGGAAACATACTTGTATGTTATATTGCTTGTGTTATTTTGCTATATACTTGCACACGAGCACTAAAAAGATTAAGGGCATATCCTTAAACAAGATAAGGTGGGAAAATTATTACCCTCCCTTAACCCACAAACCATCTCCTCACTCACTAACCCAGCCTAACTTAAAATTGAGTAGACATTGGCCCTAGGGACATCTTGGACTCAAATAGGGATTGTCCTAAAGGGGAAGTTGTTAGAAGTTGACTCTTACCAAATCAGTGTCGAAGGTTAGGATTGAGGGGCGAAACCCCGAAGGCTGGTGGTTTGGCATAATTAGGCCCGTTGCTTAAGCACGGTTACCTCCCACCAATCTTACCCCTACCTGGCCGATTAACTTATGGTCAGATTCTGCAATATACCTCCTGCGGATAATCAAAAGTTAGGAGTCGTCTAGGTCTAAGCTCTACCCTAACATAGGCTAGATTTTTCTTTATTTTCTTATTTGTTTATTTGTTTTTTTTTGTTCTTGTGAAAATGGATTATAATTACAATTAATCTGATTATAACTCAAATCCATATTTCACCCCAACCTTTTTCAATTCGGATATTACCAACCTGGTATTACATAACTTTAACTTTAACCAAACAAGTATGCCAGACTGGTCTTATCTGAATCAATATATGCCTCAATCCCAATATTATGAACAAGAATGGGACAATCATCACCACTCTTTACCAAGTCAGTGGAGATACAACTCCCCTGAGTCTTACTATCAACAACCTTACCAACAAACAACTTCATATACTTCATATCAAGACGAACCTATAGAAGAAAAATCTTCTTTAGAAAAGACTTTTGAAGCCTTCCTTGAGTCTACACGACAAGTACAAATCATAGCGAACTCAATTCTCCCAAACAATTCCCAAATCCAAGATTCTTACTCTAATTTCCAAGTCCAACCACAATAAGAAGAACTTCTTGACTTAGAAAAGAGTGAAATTCATGATTCAGTCACAAAATGATTGTATTCAATCCCAAACGGATTGTCTCAAATCTCTCAATAGGCTAGAAGGAAAAGTGAGTCATTTGGTCAACACAATTAATGATAGGAATAAGGAAACTCTACCTAACACATTTCGATCACTTCTGATTCTTCCAGCCATATTGACGAAGAATCATGGTATCTTGGAGATTTTAACCATGACTCAACTTAATTTCACCACAAAACTTTGAACTTGACCAATACCAACTCATTGACGAAATGGCAAGTTTTCATTTCAATGAGATTGAACTTGAAGAAGAATGTGACACTGATTCACAATGTTGTGATTCAATTTCACTTTTTCAATCTATGTAGACTCCGACATCCTTACCCGATTTGGACCCAATTTCGACGCTATCACTGATTCCAATCCTTATAGAGCTTGAACATGAATCACTTATTTTGGATGTCACAATCCATTGTTGGAAAATGAATATGAACTTGAATTCTATTATTTGGACAAACTCATGAATCAACTCCGACTCTCGAACCTAAACTTGATTTGAGTTTTATTCCCGAGTCAGTATCGATTCCTATTCCTTTCATTATTGAGCCCAAATCATCAATTCCACAAAATCACATTTCATTTTGGACCAAGGTTTAGATCAATATGACTACGTGATGATATCCCAAGATTGGTCATATAACCGGAAAAAATTTTATGCTAGGATCTTGCATGATCTTATTCATATGGGGGAGTATAAAAATGCTAATAAGAGGAAATAAAAAGTGAATTCCATGAAAATCCACAGTATCTAGATTGGGCAGAAACGCTTGGCCCAATGAGACTACCATCAGAATCAACACCTTGAGGTGACAATTTTTCTTCCCTTTCTCTTTTTTCAAGTATTATTGCATTTCATTCATACATTGAGGACAATGCATGATTTAGGTGTGGGGGAGGGTTTACTAACATGCTAACTTTACTAATCTAAAAAAAAATCTTTTCTTTAAAAAAAACTTTTTGAAAAGAAAAATAATACTTTGCCTTATTTTTATAAGAAATTAAGTTAATTTTAAAGAATAAGAGGATCATAACTAGGAGTTCTTATACTTGGTCAAAATAAAATTATTTATTTGATTTTGAGGTTAGAAAGAAAGATTGAAAAAGTAATTTAGTCTTGATTTTTACCTTGATGAAATATGCACACTTTATATACACACTTAGGGTTTTAAAACAAAGATTCTTATGCCTTATAAAAAATTATTATATGAGAAATACAATTATAATCCTTACCTTGATTGAAAACAAATTTTTGAGTAAAAAACTAGGTTTTGATGATCCTATGACTTATACATTACTTGAATTTTTATATTAATACTTCAAATGTTTTTTCCTTTCAAAATGCGTTTTCAAAAAATACTAACAATTCATTTCTTTTTCTTCATGAATTTTGTTGGTGTAATCCAATGAAAACCCTCACGAGACAAAACTCGTCCTTTAAGGGTAACTTAGAGGTTTAAGGGCATGTTACGCGTGCTAAGCGTAGCCGTGATTCCTATGAAAGTGAGTTAGGTTAGATCAGTTTAGTTTTTCTTTTCTCTTTGTTTTGCTCGAGGATGAGCAAAGGATAAGTGCAAGGGGGTGTTTGGATACATATATTGCATAAATATTATTACATTCCTACATATATTTTGTAATGAATATTGCAAATAATTTGTCTTAATGTCCTAATTCATGCAGGGTATGATAAGAAGAAAATAAGCATGAAATTTATCCAATTAAATTCAAGAGTTCAAAAAAAAAGAGATCGAAGGTTCAAAAAGTTATCTTATCTGAAAACTGGATATATCAGATAAAGATAATATCATCTTATTTCAAGAAAAAAAAACGAATTGTTTGAAGGCCCTATCGATTTCGCTGAAGATAAATGAATATCTCATCAATTCTATAAGACAAATTGAAAATCCAAGAGGATAAATGGAGAAGATCAACGGATGAGATGAAGCAATTTAGATTCGGATTTAGACTGGATACATTTTAGCATTTTAATCATAATTTTCGCTACCGAAACTCAAATCTGATTATTCAAGATGATCCAGAAAGAAGACTTAAAGAGCTATAATTCTTATGTTGATCACTCTTTCCAATTTTGTCATTGCATGAGTCATATTCAGCAATCAACATGATAACAAGCTGCAGATCAGAATTAAATTTTTACATAAAATTCTAAATAAATTAAATTAAGTTTGGAGATAAGGGGAGGATTCAAATTCAGAATAGCTAGCTCCCCATACCTTCATATGCTTCCTATCCCTCTGCTTTTCTCCTATAAATACCCTCATACCTTGAAGGCAGAAAGGTCACCATCTCAAAGAGAGAGCTTTACTTTAGATTTTTCTTTTCTTCTTCAATATAATTTTTATTTTTTTATTTTTCCTTTTAACTTAGGTTAGAGAGAGTTAATGATTAAAAGAGAGGAAGAGTTATTGTAGAGTGACACTATTGTAATTCTTTCTCAAGAAACTTATATTGAAGGTGACAATCAATGAAGGTTTCCTAGTTTTCTTCATTGTGCTCGATCTCGTCGAAGTCTTGCTTTCCTTTATTCTTTTCTATTACTTCGCTTTATTTCATGTTAAGGTAAATTTTCGTAATGATTCAAACAGTAGAGGTAAATATTCTTCTTTTATTTCTTTTTATTTATGATTTTTGCATCAACACTTTTCTTTCTCTTTTTGTTTCTTTTTCTTTTATAATTAAAACAACAACACCATCACCATCTCTTATTCTACCATCTTCTTCTTAACTTAACATTTTCATTTTCTTTTTATAAACTGAGAAGATAAGTACTAACTAGTTTTGTAAATTAAAAGAAGAAACTTACTATAAAGCTTCTATCGTTGTCCCTCCCTGTGGATCATGACCCGTTAGCTCTAGGCTATACGGTAGAATCGAGGACCTAACATTGTTCCTAAAAGTCTGTATTTTTTTGTGTAGGTTTGAGTCAATCAGTTACCCGGTGGGGATGAACCTGCAAGATGGCAGTTGCCCATTAGGGATGAGTTGTAAGGGTGATAACTGCCTGATTGAGGATGAGCCTTCTGGAGGTCAGTTGCCCAATCAAGGATAAGCCTGAGAGATCTCCTGGAGGCGGATGCTTGTGTAATCGTTTTCGAGTGGGGGCTTCCCTCCTCAGAACACACGATAGAGGTTTTCAGGTGAAGGGAGCCTTCAGCCACGAAGCTGAGACTGACAGTGGCCTCATTAAGGATCAGCCAGAGTGATTTCAGAAATGAATACTTGTTTTGTTGTTTTCGAGTGGGGAACTTCCCTCCTCAGAACATACAGATAGAAGTCTCCGGGAAGATGCGCTTGTGAGTTGATCGCACAGGCTGGTAAGCGAATTGGCAGATCATGGATGTAGAGAGCCAGGAGTCGGGCATTGAAGTTGTTGGATCTCGACTTGGGGAATCCCTCGGATGCACAAACTCCGGAGAAAAAAGCTCGTAGGCTGACCGAGTGGGGGCCGATGAGCAAGTTCCGCAGATCCTGATAAGGTTGTAGGAAAACCATTAAGAATCGGAATGTATTTTTATTAAATGACTAATAATATACATAAAAAGTGAATGAGATACATAGAGCTTTTATCCCTTAGAGAAATTTTCTGCTCTTATTTGTCAGGTTGGTGTTATTTAACCGCTCTATACTGAGCGACCATGTGTTGTGGTCAATTCGGAGACGGGGTCTCCTGCTGTCTTTTTGTCTCAGAGGAGACTCCGAGTGTGAGGATGTACTCTCAGAGATAGCTCTGCTGGACAATGACCGGTATTAAGAAGTCTGGTATCCCTTACTATCATGGCAGGAGCATTCGTCCTTCGCTCCGGGACGAGCGGGGTCGTGTTGCTTTACTTCCAGACGTTTCACCCAGGGTTGACCCTTGATGGCTTCAAAGACGTTCTAGATAGGGAGCTTCAGCGGGGTGAAGCTGTCATCCACCCGGTAGGCTCAGAGTGTGCGGGAATGATTGCTTCTTCAAAGCGCCATACCTGCGAACCTGGTTGTCGACGAAGGGGTCTCCGTGTTGCAGTTTCGGTTTTGCTCTATCGCCATCGCGGTTGCGGTCGAAAGATGAGTTGGAGCTTTTTATCGCTTCCTCCAAATGGGTGTATGGTTGGGCTCGATACAAGACCTCGCTCTAACGAGTGACATTATACTTCACCAGATTGTTTGTACAAAGGGTGGGTGACCAGTAGCCCGCTGATGAATGTGAAAGCGGATGGGCCTTCACTGCAGTTGTGTACTTTGACTAGCTGATTCTGAAAGTAGCCAATGTACACCTTGAGGCTGTCGGAGGACCTCATCTTGACGGAGAGAAGGTGATGCTTATTCTGCTTAAACTCCTTGCAAGAGGAGTATTGAGCGAGGAACAACTTAGTGAGATGCTCGAAGTTGTGTATTGAGTTTGACGGAAGAGAGTAGAACCAATCTGAGGCTACTCCCTTCAAGCTGGAGGGGAAGATCCAATATAAGATGGAGCCGTTTCTGGCATGAATCGCCATCTTGTCCTGACACAGCCAGAGGTGTTGGACCAAGTTACCCTGTTAGAGTAGCAATCAAAAGTTGAAATATTAAACTTCTTAGGAAATTCATATTCCAATATGCCCTCAGAGAAGAGAGAGTTGGATGCATCAATGGCAATGGCTCTGAGTCTGCCGTGATATGGCATTCTTGCTTCTTTGAGTTGCTTTTGCACAAGCTTGTTGAGATCTTGGATACGGACGAACTCCTTGATCTTTCTCCGAGTATGATCGTGTTGATCCTCGTGCCAGGATGTGGCGAACTTGATCTGTCGTCGGATTGTTCCGATGGAGTTAAGGAGTCTGACATGCGTCGTCTCCAACTTTGAGAATGCTCGGCGCTTTAGGCCTCTGTAGGAGTGGCCAAGTAGGCCTTTCTAGCGATGGAGGTGGCCCTTGGGTGTTTTGAAGGTACGTGATCTGGGCGAGGAGTTGATCGTTTAGATGCTTCATCCCCTCCCGTTCACAGGCCGTATGTTCTCAATCATGCACCGCTTGCTCCTGCTCGTAGACGAATAGGGCTTGCTGCTTCACCATCTCCTTCCTCTTGTCAGCAAACATTTGGAGTTGAGCTTCGTATGTTGATGGTGGGTGATGTCTCCGGCTGCCCCCCGTGAAGGTGCGGAGACAGTTTCTTTCATGATGGGGCTGAGGTTAAAGCTGCTTGGGGGATGATGCCCCCAAGGGTGGCAATAGATTTGCCTTTAGAGGTAGTCCCTTTGCTGGTGGTCGGCTGCTTCTTCGGAGACATGGCTCGTTGGAGAGTTTTCTTGAGGATTTGTTTGATAAGGGAGATATCTGAGTGTTAGGACTTCAGGTCTCAATGAAAGTACCACTTTGTGGTGGAAATTTTCATCGCGAGTGATCGGACGGTCGATCCACACCATAAGCGAGAGTAGGAAAGTGAGAAGTGTGAATAAAAGCAATACACATCACAAAAAGAGAGACATAATATTTTACGTAGAAATCTAAATCGGGAAAAATCACGAGGAGAAGAATCCACTATAATTCACAGGTTACAGGAATTACAAGAATTGAATGTCAGAGTCTCAGTGTTGAGCTTAGCTAGAAGCAAAAGGATCAAAAAAAGGCCCATTTCTCGTTAGAGGAGAAGGTCTATTTATACTTGATCAGATCTGTGTGCATGAGGGTGAATGGTACGGGCTCGATCCTAGTGATCATGATCTGCATGTGTTGATTTGTTGTAATGGTCGTGATTGTTGGCGCTTGATTGTTGGGATTGCATGCAGAGAATCTCGTCTAATCCATAACTGCCCAGGATGGAGGGCGCTTCACATTATGAGCGTAGAGAAAATCAGATTGTGTAACTGAAGGCGGAGATCAGGGATGACTTGTCGTGACATAACTGAAGATGGAGACAGGTATGATTTGTTGACGTGATTGTCTTGTGTGAAGCTGATGTCTCCGGAATAGGGGGCTCTGGGATGGCTGAGAGCGTTGGAGCTCCCGTAATGAAGCACCCTCGGGGCGAAGAGCAGCTTCTGGAATGGCTCCGGAGTGATGAAGGCTTTTGGTTTCCTGGACACGTGGCATGATCCTATGAGTCAAATTTTGACTACTACAGATGCCTAATGTCTGGTCCTGCATTTCAGCTCTGATGGTGAAGGTGTTTGACCATCTGGTGGCAAGGATTTCTATGAGAATTTGCCATTGGAACCTGACATATCCGAATCTGTCTCGGAAATTCAAGTGCCTACAGGCATAGATGCGATATCTCACTGCCAACATCCCCTACCAACTAGTGAAGAACTGGGTGAGACTCATTGCCTGATTTTGAGCTTATTGTCACTCAAAGAGACATAGGTTCCAAGGCAATCTGAAGCAGATTCAACACTACTGATATGCATCCAGCGTCAACCTTTACTATTAACCTTTAGAGCAGAACAATTTGGCATTTCCAAGTGGGATGCAATCAGTTGGTGAGGATGTAGCAAACTTTGCTTTTGACACCCAAAAATATTTGAAGTTGTCTTGGATGATCGCCCACAAACAAAGGAACAATCAAGTTACAGATTTGAGTTGAGTTCTCAACCAGCAATTAGTTCATTTCTTGTTGGTATTCGGCTACAAGTTTGTGTAGGATATTCGGCCACAACCAGTCAGCCAAGCGGTCAGTGTTGAATATTCAGCCACTAACAGCCAGCCAAATGATCACCATAAAGTTAGCATAGTGACCAAGCAGAGAATTTTGCACTAAGCCACATAAAATCAGTTACTCAGGACATCCACTGTTTGGACACAGCATATCTAGTCGAATTAATTTAGCATGTTGCTTAGCTAACATGATATGTAACCACTGTCTTCTGACCAACCAAACAAGTTTTTATATAAGAATTTGTTTTAGCCATAGCCAAATGAATGCAGTGCAAGCTAATTGGCTGACAGAGTTGACAAAACAAAGTATGGAACTGCAATTAGCCTTGCGCCTGTATGGATCCTTTGGACTCCTGATATAGGCTACAATGGAGATAGCCTAATAGCGGATTAGACATTGGCTAAGAACATGGCTCTTTGGCCATAGTTTAGTTCAGAATTTTGTTTGGGACAGAATAAATTGGCTTAAGAAAGTTGATTCTGACTACAACATTGATGGACTCGAAAGTTGATCAAAGCCCCCAAAAAGATTAGTAAGCATGAAGTTAATTGGCTTCAAGAAAGGAAGCTTTCTAGGAAAAACAAATTCCTTTTCATAATCTCCTGCTTCCTTTTTAACAGAACTTATGATTTTGAAAATGGAAGCATTCTGAGTATTTGGAGTAGTTGTCAGTGACCTTGATACGAGAAGAAACTCTCATGATTAGGGAAATAAGCTAACACCAACAGATTTCAGAAAGCCTGCTGACAGTAGTCATCGTATATTAGTCGGGTAATGAATTATGACAATGATACAGTTTCCACTACTAAAAGAGTATCCAGCGGTAAAATGATCACAAGTTTCAGGCGTTATAGAGCTCAGCAATAAATTAGCATAACAAATTTAAATAAAAAGGGTAAGAATTTAAAATTGACCTGAACTACTGTGAAGAAATGTACTTAACCTGATAATCCCAACAGAGACTAATTTTCCTGCTAACAAGGAACGAATAAAGTTTACATGCATCACCTAACAAATCAACAAAGAAAAAAATTACCTGCACCAAGGATGTATTCTCGAAGAAATTGCGAATAAGCGGATCCATGCTGAAAATGTCATCAGGAACCCATGATTCTCCCATCTTGGGGAATGTATTATAAGCATGTCCCTAATAGCACAAAGAAAGCATAATGAGTTAACATGGAAGAAAGCATAAAAGTTAACATGGAGAATGTTGTTACCTTATTATTACTTATTAATAGTAACTACAACTACAATGGAATTGTTTTCTCACCGCATCATTTCCAGCAACAAAAGCACCAGAAAGAGCAGTAATGCCCACCAGAAGACTAAGAGGCACCGCCATTTTTCGAACCTTTGTAGCACCATGCACCCACGCTAATGATCCATTTGGTGGTTCCGGCATGACTACTGAGAGCGCAGTCCACAGTATGCCACAGTATATAGCAAATGCAGAAGTAAGGTGAGTTGCCAGACGGTAAGGGCTAACTCTTGGCTGCACATATTCTGATGCTGGTTCCTAATAGAAATGAAAGAGAAAAAAATATAGTAACTTTTCAGTTATCCATTGAGATGCTTACAGTTAGGACAAGAATAGAAGCTTCTTGTACCTCTAGACCACTCTTCACCATCCACCATCCAATCAATCCTTGCCCAGCACCAAGTGCAAAAAGACCAGAGAGTCTCAGTCCCAGTTGGCGGGTGATAAATCCTTTTGCAAGAAAAAATGTGAAAGGCAAAGCAAATACAACACCCAATCCTCTCCCCCACATCCGATGTGCATATTCCATCCAATAAATGAATTTAAAATCTTCCATACCCATTCCTTTGTTTACACTGTAAGAAGATGCAAGTAACAAAATCAATCTTACTGCACTAGTTGTGCCAAAAAAAAAAATAAATAAATAAATAGAATCGCTATGAAAAGTACAAAGAAGTGAGAGGCAATGAAGTGTTCAGAACTGAAGAGCTATTAATACCTTTTAGAATTGATTGTTCTATCAAAATATCCAAAAAATCATCCGGAATTAAACTTTAAATGCCTTCTTAATAAAATAAGATTGCACCAGTTATGGATCTATATTCATTCCTTTGGCCAAAGTTCAATATCTCACAACAATTAATGTATGCCAATCAAGTCAATGGGTTCAGCTAACATAATAACAGCAGCATTAGATGCAATAATTTGATGGGAAACTGATGCAGACATCTAGACGCGTGCACCGGAGAAGACGAAAACACATGGTTCGAGTAGTCAGAGTCGTTATGTAATTTTTGATTTTATTGTATTTTTGAGTTTTTTGTAGTTGTTTTCTTTTATTTTTGAGTTTAGTACCATATCGGTTATGGACACGAAATTAGGTTTTGTAAAGCTTAATTAAAAGCTCATTTATTATGAATAAAGGTTAATGCAGAATTTTATTGAGAATTATCGTGAATGTTAATTGAGCTTTAGGATTAATTTCTAATAATTCCATCTATTAAAAAAACCCTAACCCTAAATTCCTTCTCTCTCCTCTCCTCCCTCTACACGTGTGCCGCCAGCCGAATCTTCTCTCTCTCAATCTTTTCCCCTCTCTCTCCTCCTCGTAGCAGCACTCCTCTCGTCCACTCTCGGCATGCTGCCCTGTCTTCTTCCTCGCAGCTCCTCTTGTTCTCTTTCCTCGCGCCCCCACCGCCCTCTTCTTCTTCCTCTCCTTATCTGCCTGCCGCCATCGTAGACCTCCACCACTATCCCATCCCTCGTCTACAGCCCCATCAAAGCCACCACTCCTCTCCTCCATCATTCTCATCTTATCATCACGCCATGCCAACAAATCCAAGACACCGCCATCATCTCACCGTCACTATCGACCTTTGACTGTGATGCACGAGGCATTGCAACCCCTTGACGAGGCCTCACTCTTGTTGTCGACTGGAGGTCCTCGTGCCCCGACTCAACCACCGACTCGCCCTCAGCCTTCCCGAATCCCCAGCTTCGCCGCATGTCTCCAACCACCTCTGTCGCGACGCCGAAGTCATCAATCATTCAAAGGGTCGGTTCAGGTCACGAGTCATTTTGTTCAACCTGGATTCAACTCTGCCCGACCCGAATCTCCATCATTTGAGTTGGGTTTAAGTGTCAGGTCCAACCGGATAAAGATCCAAATCCAACCCGCTCCAGAGCCAACCCCATCTACGCTACAGTACCGACCCTATAAGGCAAGCAGACCTGTTAGCAGGTCCAGTTTTGTTTTCGAGCTATTTCTCGATCATCCGGAGTTCGACTCGTGTTATCAAGGCGTTGGACTCGTAAAAGACAGGGCTATGCACCGGCAGGACACTGAGGTCGACATGATCCTTAATAGCATGTTTTCTGGACACAATATTTATTTGCGAGTCGTGATAATAATTCTCTAGTATTTTATCGATTTTATTTGTTATCCACTATATATCGTGAATTGTGAGAATCTATTAAACCTGTAATTTGTTGGTTGTTGATATTAATAGTATAACTATTCCATCATAATGTAGTATTTATATTAATATATTTAAGATTAGCACAATCCAATTGCACATGCAATTTTTGTTAAATCCATCAGTCATATTACAAGTTTTAACTATTTCCTGCCCACGATCGTAATTTTAGTTGTGGGTCAAATTATCCTAGGTAGACCATGATTGTTCGAAAAAGATGTCACAATCTACAGTTGATCTAACATGTGTCAATTTGAGCATAAGGGTAAGAAAATTAAGCTACTTCTCTTGAGACCCAAAATTAAACAGCTCGATCAGGCGCCTACTACACCAAGAAAACTAAAGAAATTAAGTTAATTATTGCGAAAGTCCTTGATTAAAAACCGAAGAAAGAAACATGCCCGTTCTCTTCCCTGGCTTTGTTGTCGACTCCACCTACCTCGCCACCAATTATTACCATGCTCTCCTTTTCCCCTACTGGCCTTGTCTGCTCTAGCCGCCGACACCATCCCATTATAGAGTATCCAAGTCCGTGTCTACATCTAAAGTTGCATTACATGTGCACACACTACATAAAGAGATCAATGATGTAATAGAACAAAGCAACGTCAACTATAAATTACGAGCTGACATCAGAAAGAAATTTAAAACTTGTAATGTTAGCGATTATGTGATGGTTAGCATTCGTCGGAGTGTTAGACCTTTCAAGATCTTAAATAAATTAAATGGCAATACTTATGTTATAAATCTTCCTGAAGATTTTGGCATCAGTTGTACTTTCAATATTGAGGACTTAATGGATTATAAGAGTCTTAATTTTAACTCTAATCCACTGGTTGATAAGCCTTCCCTGAGCCATTTTCCGAGAGCCCCTTACTACCCCCACTCTCAAATATTCATCCTAATATAACAGAAAGAGTTGATAAAATTCTAAAGGATGAGATTATCACCACCAAATTTGGTGAGAATCGGAGGTACTTGATCCGCTGGAAAGGAAAAGCACTGACTGAGAATACATGGCAAGACCAAGGTGACATGCAGCGGATTGATCTTGATGCGTTGGAGCAGTACGAGAGCGCTTCTACACCTAACCAATGTTCTAAGGGTCTGTTTGGTTGTCGTAACTGGCCGTAATTCGTAGTTATAATTGGTAAAGTCTTTTACAATTATAAATGAGTTACATGTATGTAAATTTTACGGTGTTTGGTTGGTAATATAAAATTGTAAAGTGGGAAAGTGTATTGTACTTTACGGTGTTTGGTTATCGTAATGTATAAGTCGTAAGTGAAAAAGTTGACCACAAAATTAACTATTTGGTGATTTTAAAAGTTTAATACTGCAAATAAATATTAAAAAAGTTAAATATTAAAAATTTTTAATATTAATATAAAAAAATATTACAAATTTGTATGACCACAAAATTAACTGTAACTGGGCTGTGAGTGGTAATTGGGTTGCAAGTGAGTGTTAGTTGAGTTACGTAAGTCTTTTACGAATTACGGTCCAAACAAACGTTGTGGTTGTAACTGGGTAGTAAGTCATTTACGAATTACAGAGTTTTACGCGAAACAAACGGCCCCTAAATGTCGGCTGACATTTCGAAATTGCGACCGCAATGTCGGGAAATTCATGTCGCCGACACGAAATCGGCTACCCTATTTCAAATTTCGATATAGGGTTAATGTCACCGAAACTTCGGTGAATTCCCGAAATTTCGACCGATTTTGGGGTTCCAAATATAGCCCGAAATTGACATTTTATTTTGTTTTATTTTTTATTTTGGGTTTGAACCCATTAACCCAACCCGACCTTATTTTATAAGAGAAGAGAAGAGAAGAAATTAGGGCTCATTCTCAGCCCTAATTTCATCATGCGTGAGAGAAATAGATACAAGGAGGCTATAGAGAGAGATACGAGCTTGACTGACCTCCGAAGAGGCCTCTACGACCTTCGTCGATTTTCAGTGAGTCTCGACGACCTTCAGCGAGCTTCGACTAACCTCCGATGACCTTTAGCGAGTCTCCATGATCCCCGACGAGGACCAGGAAGCCCTGCCAAGCCCCAACGAGCACCGCCAACGTAAATGAGTCCCGCTGAGCTCCGTCGAGCCCTGACGAAGTCCCGCTGAGCTCCACCGAGGCCCGATGAGAACCCAAGAGACGAGGACCTAGGAAGTCCTACTAAGCTCCGACGAGCCCCGTGATCTCTCTCCTCCTTCATTGTAGATTCCACTGAGGCGAGCTCTCAAACCCGGCGATTGCTCACGATCTCAAAGGTGAGTTCTCTTCCTCATTTCTTCTACTTAAAACTACTCGCTCGTTCCTAATTTAATTCGCATCATTAAATCTTAAGGTAATTAATTCGAATTAGGGCACCATTAACTGATTCTCGCTCGTGAATGAATACTCAACCGTAATCTACGAGACTTTGACATTTTGTTGATGTTAATGTTAGTAGTTAGTCATCATGGAGCCTTTTGAGACATTTTTGAATTTTAATTGGATACTATGTTTATTGAATATGATTAGATAAAATTATTGCTAGTATAACTTATTAATTATACATAAAGAGATATCATATATGTGATGTTTTGGGGCATTTATGACATACAATATGATACACACACACATATATATAAGACCTCCGAAATTTTTCCAATATCCGCAATCCGACTACATTTTGCCTTCTGATATCAGGCCGACATCCAGCATTTAGAACATTACACCTAACTCGACAGGGTCAGTTCTCTCCCACCCGGGTAGAATGATGCGGACAACTAGCCGCATGTATTAGAGAAGACGAAGACACATCACATCGCTATGGTTCAAGTAGTAGTTATGTAATTTTTGATTTTATTGTATTTTTGGGTTTTTTGTGGTTGTTTTCTTTTATTTGAGTTTAGTACCACATCAGTTGTGGACTGGAAATCAGGTTTTGTAAAGCCTATTGTAAGGCTCATTTATTATGAATAAAGGTTAATGCAGAATTTTATTGAGAATTATTATGAATGTTAATTGAGCTTTAGGATTAATTCCTAATTACTCCATTTATTAAAAAAACCTAAACCTAAATTCCTTTTCTCCTCTTGTAATACCCATGTTTTGTAATACAGGATTTAATAATGATAATGTTTTAATGTGTGTATATAATTTGTATTAAGTGAGAAATTACTATTTGGTGTGAATTATTATTCTTAATTGTTACTAATCGCCATTAGCATTATTAATTGTATTAAATTGTTATAAATATGTAAATGCTAATATTATTATTTTATTGTTTATTTTATTATTTCTATTTCATTTCTCCCTAGAGCCCAAGCCCATTATACACACTCATATCTCTCTTTTATTTTCATTTTGCTTTCCCTTTTACTTTTCTCCCCATTTTTAAAAAAACATCCAACCCATTGAGCCCAATCTATCTCTCATTTTATCTTTTCTTTTATTTTTATTTGGCCCAAAGACAAGCCCAAACTCAAATAAATCCCAAAGCCGGCCAAATTATTTCCTTTGCTTCCTATAAATGCTCTTCTTCTCTCCGCCTCTACCATGCAACCCTGGTCGTCGTCACCTTCCATCTCTTTCATCTCCAGCACCCACCGTTGTGCAACACCCCCAACGCCTCTCTAGTCTCTTCGCCTTGCCGACCATCAAGCCTCCACCACCGAGCACTGAGCTGCTCCCCCATCTTCCCCTACAGCCAATCACCACTCATCACCTTCATGTCCACCACGACCCACGTCGGCCATCCTTCCCTCTTCTGCATATCTCTTCTTCCCCCAAACCCTAGCATGGTAGTCATCTTCTCCTCTGCACCCTCAACGCAACCCCTGTGGCATCTGCATCACCTCCCCTTTGTTGCCCAACAACCCCACCTCTTGCACCCGTCGTGCCTTGGTCTGCAACCCACAACCGCGCTGCCACTACCGCCGCTCAACCTCTCCTCCTTTCTTGTGTGACAAGCATGGTCATCACAGCACCACCTACATCCTACTTCAACCATCGTGCACCAGGTTCCGAGCTCCGCCGCCCCCAGGCTTCCATTGTTTCCCCTCCACTTTCATCTTCTTCATTCTCTCATTTCTTTTCTTTTGGATCCACACACGGTTAACTCCAAACCCGCAACCCGTTTACATAATAGCCCATTCATTTATTTAGGTTAAATAGGCTTTGTTTATTGGGTTGACCCAGCGGAGACCCGATCCGATCCACTTAACAACAAGTAAATTATATTCAAACCCTGATTAATAAGATTATTATATTCTAGATTATATCCTGACCTGTAAATTATTTGATCTGTTTTTTAGCGATGTCTCGAGCACCCCGAAATCCAAATTGAGCAAGTCAAGAGGCCTTGGATTCAGGAGATCAGAGCTACTCATCCGCGATGACCATATGAGTGTTTTAACTTTTTATACAAGTTATGTTTTACAGTTAATAATTATTCTTTTTAATTTTTATTAATGCATATAATTTATTGTTCATGTTAGTGTATAATAACCAAATTTGAATATCACTGTGAGAGTTTTTCTTCATTTTAAATAAATTATCTTCTGTTATATATGAACTTATCTTGTTAAATTATTAATTAAATGTTTTGTTATAATATTGCTGAATTAAATTTCCTAAACGTCTAGAATATTATAATCTTTATGATTTAATTTATTGTTTAAATACTTGAAATCAACGTGAATATTATTGGAAATAAATGTTGAATTCTAGAAACCAAATGGTTTGAATGAATGATCAGTTTTGATATTTTTACGAAGGCATTTTTAAAATAATTATTAATTCCGGATAATCCAATTAGAGTTGTTAATGGACTGTAATTGAGAGGATGTATAATGATAACTAGTGAAAAGAAGACTCCACTACACACTTGATTATTAATCATAAATGTCATGACGATTTATTTAGAACTATTGATTATCAATAATGAATTATTATACTGTATGAGGTGGATATTTTGGTGATGATGGATCAAATATGTATTTAGTGTTTAATGGTATATGGACTTAGTATTCCATCGCGGAGATATTAGTGTTTCTGTCAGTTCACGTTTAGCCATTTATCACGTTAATTTGGATCAAGACATGATGATCTAGACTGTAAAGCGAATTGATCGTGAGTTCTAAGTAGTTTGTGATTTAGTAAATGTGTGAATTTCTTATGTAATTGGACCTTTCTTATTTGATGATAGTTTACATGGGACTTATGATGGTTAGATTTTGATTATATGAGTGAATATTTTACCATAAATATCGATGTATATTATGATACTGATTTTGGACTATTGGAATCAAGGATTTCTAGATTCACCCACTGATTAGTTGTTTGAGCAGCGATGAGCTTCTTGATGTTGAGTTTTAGATGTAGAGACAGATCTAGATTCCAGATTGTTTGAGGAATAGGTGTAGATCGGATTGGACATAATCAGTAGATTATCCACTTATACAGTTGAGTTGTTATTTTGATTCTCAGGTCGGTGTTTGAGTTAAATTAAAGTGAGAGTGAGTTGATGATCTTGATCGGATCGGATAGTGATGATCGGTCAGATGTAGATGAGTATTTATTGGTTGAAACTCAGATATACTGGTGTCTTTGGCAGTGTTTAAATGTCAGATATCAGGTAAATGTCGGATGTCGTAATCGGATGTCAGATTTCAAATTTTGGAGATATTTCGGGGCCATTTAGTAAATTTCGGACTCATGACGGATAACAAAAATATATCCTAGATGTCTTAAATAATGTAATTTTAAAATTCTTATCAAGGTAATACATACACAACTTATGCAAAACTACATAAATATGTTTATGATAGGTATAATTAACTTAAACATTTTGCATATATTCACTAATCCATTGTTAAAATTTCTCAATTGCTCCAACTTCTAAGACCAATCAACATATTAAGTTTTTCCTAAAATGTCGGCCGACATTTTCCGAAATGTCGGCCGACATATCGGATTTTTTCCGAAATGTCAGCCGACATTTTCCAAAACGCCATTTCAAATGCGGGTGGGGATGTCGTGGCGGTGAGGGCTTGAAAACGAAATGTCGGCCGACATTTCAGAAATGTCGTACGACATTTAAAACACTAGTCTTTGGAGATATAGATGACTAATGGATATAGAGAATTAAAGTAGATTAGTAGGAAGGAGAGAACTGTATCGTTGGTCTATGGAGCTTGTGGTTTACTGTACCGGATTACTTTGATATGAATTCAATATTTGATATTCACAATGATGTTATTGAGATTATGAATTGATGGATCAGTTACTGATATATCCTAGTGCATATGAATTGGATCATTGATTAGTTCTGAATGAGACTGCATATTACAGTGTTAGTACATGACTATTATTAGTGTATTTCATGTTACTGAGAAATTACTGGGAAAGTTGTCAGACTGTGACACGATAATATTGTTCTATTGATTTACTGTTTATACGGTTATACTGTTCACATTGTTACTGTTCATTGTTAATGTCACTGTTATTGTCACTGTATTATCCCAGTAACCTAGGAACAAATATTGAGTGATCTAAGTAAACTAATTAATAATATAATTGGACAACTTACACCTGGATTGGGGAAATTGATGGAAGAGACATCATCTGAATTTTAGGTGGACCTAGGATATAGCCATAGGTTGCGCCGCCGAAAGAGGGTTCCACTGCAGGGTTCCCGGGGATGACTGGCATCTCATATTATTTACTGTGATACTATTGCTATAGTGCATGGCGGTACAGCCTGGTTCAGCGCCAGGAGTCTGGGTCGTGGTCCTAGGTATGTATAGAACCTACCTAAAGCATGGATAATGTTTCCAGTTTCAACAACATATGACTCAAATTGACATGTGTAGTAGGAGTAGTATGGGATGCGTCTATTACATGTGACAATTGGTGTTCGCTGACATAATTAATAATAATAAATTGTCTATAATATACTGTGATTGACTGTGTTCACTTGTCTGACTTATATATGACAAGATAGACACCTGGTTTGTTATTTGATTCTGTTATAAACTATTTTTCCTTAACTGTCACTTCTTATCTTCGTAATAATGTAGTAGTATGCATACACGTATATGCACGTGCACATTCTCTCATTTTACACACTCATTGGGAGTTTTCTGACTCCCCTGAATTTGCACATCCAGTTCTATAGTTGTTACATTTTATTGATCAGATATTTGGAGAGAATCAAACGTACTGCGAGGATGCCCGGAGTTCCCTTTGCTAGATCATCTATTCTTGGTGTCTTATCGTACCTTTTTTATTCTATTGATTTCTATTGATTCTCTATAGCTTGGACTCCATGTCTATTCTATTGATTTATTTCGTAGAATAATGCTATCATTGTGTAAAAATATATATATATCATATTGCAGTGACTTTATTGCTCCATAGCTGATCGATATAGCTTGTTCAGGTCATTTTAGGAGGTTATTTTGAGCTGAACGTATATACATAGGGTATTTTCCTCGCGTATATATGTCATCGATTCTCATCGCGTCTCCGCTCCAGCGTATTTTGTAAAGAGGGGCATGACACCTCTCCTCCCTTTGCACGTGCGCCGCCAGCCGAATCTTCTCTCTTAATCTCTTTCCTCTTTCTTCTCCATATAGCCGCACTCCTCTCTACTCTCGGCATGCTTCCGTGTCTTCCCCACAACTCCTCTTGTTCTCTTTCCTCGTGCCCATGCCACCCTTTTCTTCTTCCTCTGCTTACCCGTCTGTCGTCGCCTTAAACCTCCACCACTCTCTTGTCCCGCGTCTGCATCCCTGTCAACGCCATCACTCCTCTCCTCTACCAATCTCATTGTGTCATAATGCCACGCTAACGAGTACAAGGCATTGCCATCATCTCACCGTCACCGCTGACTTTCGGTTGTGACGCCCTAGGCATTGTCGCCTCCTCGACGAGGCCTCACTCTCGCTATCGATTGCCTCGTTGCCGATTGGAGGTCCTCGCGCCCCGGACTCAACCGTTGACTCACTGTCAGCCTTCCCGAGTCCCCCAGCTTCGTCGCCTGTTGCCAACCACTTTTGTCGCGACACTGAGGTCATCAATCATTCAACAGGTCAGTTCGGGTCACGATTCATTTTGTTCAACCCGGATTCAACTTTGCTGACCCAAAACTTCATCATTTGAGTTAGGTTTAAGTGTCAGTCCGACCCAACAAAGATCCAAACCACTCCAGAGCCAGAGCCAGATCCGCGCTACAGTGTCAACCCGATAAGGAAGCAGACTCGTTTGCAAGTCCAGTTTCATCTATTTATCAGTCATCCGGAGTCCGATTAGCGTGATTCTCGAGGCGTTGGACTAGTGGGAGACAAAGCTACGCATCTGCAGCATGATCCTCAATAGGTACATTTTTTAGACACGGTATTTATTTGTGAGTCGTGATAATAATTCTCTAGTGTGTTATCGATTTTATCTGTTGTCCACAATATATCGTGAGTTGTGAGAATCTGTAAACCTGTAATTTGCTAGTCATTTATATTGATAGTATAATTGTTCCATCATAACATAGTTTTTGTATTAATTTATTTAAGATTAGCAGGGTCCAACTGCACGTACATTTTGTTAAATCCATCAGTTATATTACAGGTTTTAACTATCTTCCTGCCCACGATCGTAATTTTGGTGAAACGTTGTGAATTTTAGTTACATCACTGATTTTGGTCTTGCACGCACACACCTTTCACATCAGAAACAGATTGGCAGATTCTCCTGGTTAACATGTCATTTGTGTTCCATAAACATAAAACATGCAAAGAGATCCTTTAGGAAGAAAATATAGTCTCAACAAGGAAACAATTAAACTGTTCCATAAAACTAACATACACTAAAAATCTTGTTTATGGCATCCATACATATGTATTGTGCAAGGACAGAATTCCCCACACTGCAAGAGAATTTCAACACTAAATCTGATGGTCCAAGAAAGCTAAAGCTATAAACCCAGATTATCTAGTGCATAAGTAACATAGTCTCACCGCTTATACTCAGGAGACTGCTGATACTTCTTAAATTCGAGTGACCATTCTTCCTCTGTTAATGGTGGTAGACTACCAGTAAATTTCCAGTCAGTCATTGATAAACCTGACCGAGTTAGGCGAGTAATACCACCAAGCACTACAAGACTAAACACCCAAGCAGCACAACCGAAAAGCCATATTCCAACCATTTTCTGAGCATGAGGTCCTTCACTAACAAGCATCTTTAGTCCTGAATTTGTGATTTCTGCCTTTGTTGAACCCAAGAGGGCTGCAGAGGTTGCCATATTCCTCGAAGATTGACCAAATAATAAAGTCTGAAACATGCAAGTTGCTCAGTCAGGCCCATCACATGGTTATGATACTTATAGCTCAAAGTAGACAATATTAAGCCATAAACTCATATAAAAAAAAAGTGTGTATGCACGTGGGCGCCGCGCCACGTGTGTCTAAATAAATTCCATTGACATTTGGCACGTATCAAGGGTCATGGCAACGTTCTTCATGCAAGCTGAGTTTGAACAAAAATAATCTCTGGAAAGCAGCATATATTTATAAATAAGTAAAAAATTTAGGCATAGAAGTATGAAATTATAAATGATCTCTGTAGAGAATACCATAAACCAGAGATGATGGATGATGGAACACATCTACTGCATTTGATTAGAAGAATACCAATAGTCAGGTGAAGTTTCATAACGCTTGAAAGAGAAATGAAAACAATTCAGATCCCTTTGGAAGTTGCCGTGCTGCATAACTAAGTCAAAAAAGAGGCAGGTGCCAAGTGTTATAGAACATGTTCCTGATTATCCTCTCCTATTATAGATTGCCCTTGATGCCCCGAACAGGGAAGAACTTCTGGAAAGCAGGATTTTCTCACAAGCTGTTTGTGCATTAGTCAGGTACTTTAAGTGGACAATTATGACTGATGGCATCCTTGCTCAAAGTTGTCAAGCTTAGTGATGAGAGATAATAACAAAATGTTATTGAGGATTGGCGAGAATATATCCTTTTTGTAGTTATTCAACTGTGGCTAAAGATATTTGTGTAAGTGCACGCAAAATATTATTGAATATACTTCTGCCGAAATGAAGGATCCGCATACGAATCATTTGGTATTGAGGCTTTTTTTTACTTTCGAATCTGATGCAACCTTCTCATGTTGAACCCAAGAAATTTATGAAGATAAGATATTCAATGTATTGGGATGCCTGGAACAGATAGTTAATATTTTGGTTCATACCAATAATCACATAAAGTAAATTATGAGTTTACTGATCATAAGGTAGGTCCACATTACATTACACTTCCATGACATATTATTCTGAAAGGTTCCATTACGATCCATAAGATGCTTATGTACTCTGTGTTCTCTAATACCCAGGCAATACAATATTACAATGTATTAATCATCATCATTCATGTATTTTCCTATTAAATTTGGAGCCACCTATTGAGTATTAGAAATTTTTTCCATCCAAAATTAAATCAACCAAATAACGTATGAAAATAAGAATTTCAACAGATGTTAGCAGGGAAGGAGTGTAGGCGTTGCATTAAAACGCATATCATCGAGTTCTTGCAGTTAGCCTAGGCAAATATGCCCCTTAGTGGTACATACCCTTCTCTACCGGTATCCCTTGCGTGCACGACCAGGAAAGGGAGATGACCACAACCTGTAAGCTAAAATATGCCCAGAATAAAAATGGAATAGGAAAGATGATGTGAGAGGGAGATATCTTTTTTCCATAATTTTTCTCATTTCTCGTTTATTAATATGTTTATAGGATATATAGAGCACATAACTTCTACTAACAATTATCCCCACTAACTCCAGTAACTATGGCAACTAACTCCACAAAAGGAGTAGAGATTTAGTTGCCAAATTAATATAATTTATGAAATTTAAACTCTTTTTTTTAAATAAATTTTCAACAGTTTAAAATTGAGCAGCACATGAAATATTCATGAACAGCTAGACATGACCTAGAAAATCTAAGTTTTTTTTTTTTTTAAGTATAGCACAGTAGTAAAATCTCTTTACAGTGGACAAGCGGTGTGGAGTTCAAATCCCACTTGCACCAGCTACAGCCTATATTCCAAAATAATGTCAGAATATTCAATTTCTGTGTAGCTATTCATGAATATTTTATGTTATGCTCAATTTTAACTGCTGCAAATTTATTTTAAAATAATAATAATGTTTAAATTTCATAAATAATAATATTAACTTGGTAACTAAATCTCCACTCCTTTTGAAAAGTTAGTTGTCATAGTTACTGGAGTTAGTGGGGATAATGGTTAGTAGAGGTTATGTGCTCTAACATATATGTAAACATGTTTAAAAAAGAAAGACATGAGAAAGAATACGGTAAAAAGATCTCTCCCTCTATCATCATTTTTCCTCCATCTTTATTTTAGACATATTTTATCTTACAGCTCACGGTCATCTTTCTATCGTTGTCGTGCATGCAAGGGACACCGATAGAGAGAGGTGTGTACCCGCTAAGGGGCACATCTACCTAGGCTGGCCGTACGAGGTCAGCGATATGCCTTTTAGGGCAGTGACTATGTGCCTTCTCCGAGGCCGGTAACAAGTTTTAAATTCTTTTTACAAGTTATTTGTTAGAATTAATTTTGGATGGAAAAAAAACTCCAATATTGCGCACAGGAGTTCAGAAAGATCTATGACTAAATACAGCAAAACTTTTACAACCTGCACATCAATACTCTAGGACTCGGTGAGAAATTCCTAGCTAAGCCTGGCTTTGGAAAAAGATGGGCTTAGCATAAAACCTATAAAGCCGGTAGGAGTTGTAAAGATTTATAGCAGTTCATGTTGTAGTTTCAACTCTCATAGTTTCAACTGACCAGCTTACTTGCCGTGTATAACATGCTACCAAAGGTTTGTATATGATCAAACAACATATATGATTATAATCAATCTAAATAACAAACTTTTGAGCTTTTTTGTTGTATAGTTGTTCCAATTTATGAAAATTATTGATTAAATTAATCCAATCATTGTAATTAAAAGTTAACATCTGCATATAATGTTGCATCAGGTCATTTCCATAATAATAAGTCTATTCAAGTTCTTCTTATGTTTAAACTATGAATTGTCGTTAAGAGCAGATAAAAGCTACTCCATTTATCGAAAACGCTTTGAACTGAAGATCTCTTGCTAACCAAAGAACGGAGACACACATTTCAATTGCTTTCAAAGGACACATTTTTCTCAAAAATTACCGAGCAAAGCTACAAACTGAAGAACGAAGAGGGACTTTAAAAGTGATCGAGCAGAACCTTGGGAAGCGATTTGAATCCGTAGAGAGAGCTGAACCTGGAGAGAGATGGCTCCCCGGAGCACCCCGACGACGCGAATCTCGAGGGGGAGAGAAGGGAACGCTCATTTGAAACCCTAGAAGGAGATGCCCTGAGATGCTGAGAGATTAGGGTTAGGGTTTTGCTCCTCCGAAGCAGCTGCGCCCCCAGCCTGTTGCCCGACATCGTTCTCGATCTCAAATCTTCGTGCCGCTTGTTTTCGACTGAGGGAGCCAGGCTCTCTGCAGACTTTGACACTGGAACGGGCGTATTCGGGTCGGGTCCTACGAGCTCCACTTGCGGATCCGTTATAAATTTGAAAGATCCACATTGACACGCGCACCCAGTGTCCTTGCCGCTTGTTTATTTATTTAATTTTTTTTTCTTTAGTCTCAACTCTAAACATGGAATTCTTACTAAACTAGTATACCGTCGATAGCGCTGGAAGACCGACCGATCGGCCACCGTCGGGGACAAAGAAGGAGGGAGAAGGGGAGGGTAAAGGGAGAGAGGAAGAAGAAGGAGGAAGAAGGGGAGAGGTGAAGGAGGAAGAAGGGGAGAGGTGAGGGCTATCTCTCTTGCAGATGAGGACAAACGGACAGACGGACAAAGTTTCTATAGGAGTCATGGGAGAAAACCTCCCTCGGTCGGTTTTGATTAATCATCTTATTTTTCATGACTGCATCGCAGTGCCCTTAATCAAATACTAAAACGATTTTCAGAGATTTGGTATCATGCATGTTAAATCTCAGACCCATCCAATAGATCTTTTAGTACTAAAAAGAGTATCTAAGTGTTTATCTTTAATTTTTAAAAAATGAATCATTTTGATAGTCAGGCTGTGGGAATGGAACGATACAAGTTCTCTCAAGAACTCTCGAACCCGCAAGCCCCTCACCGTTCCCGCAAGAACCAAGAACCCGCAAGCTCGCTTCGAAGTCGCAACTGCTAACCACTCAATACAATGAACAAATACTTGTGATCAAGACTCTTGCTTGCAAATAAAGTTCTCTCACAATAAGGATTCCAAGCTCTCTCACAACAAGGATTTCTATAGAATAGATATATAAAAGATTGGCTCAAGCTTGTTTGAGAAAAACTCAAAGATTTGAAAGTTGAAAATTCAAGAAATTTTTTGTAAACTTTCTCACAAAGATGGGAAAAAATAGCACTTGAAAACATGAGAGAGAAAATCTCTATAATAACTCCTATTTATAGAAAAATAGAATATGATCATTGTTAATTAAATTTGGTTATTAAAACTTGTTTAAAATCATTAAGAACAAAATATAGCTGTTGAAAACAAATTCATAAAGTTTGACCAAGAAAATAGCTGTTTAAAATAGATTTGGCAATTCTATCAACCTTCTGGTCGACTGGGCGGACGACCAATCTGAGCAGAGTTCTTTTGAACTCTGAGGTGGCGGTCGACCGGCTTGGTTCTACTCAGTCGACTTAAAGTCCACTTTAGAGGTCAAAATGTTGGAATCTCAAAATGATTATATAAGAAGATACCGTATCCTTTTAAGTTAACATTCAAATGAAACTTTAATCACATCAATCAAATATCAGAGTTGAAAGTTAAAATCAAAATATTGAAGGGTATCAAACAATAAATTGTAAATGTTTTAAGCACATGCTGACATAAAATCAATTTTTGACACCATAAACATTGGAATTTGGAAATGGTTATTTAACAAATATTATAGCTTTTTAAGTTAAATTTCTAATGCAACTTGAATCACATTAACCAGAGGTCAGAGTAGAAAGTTATGAACAAAATATTATAAGAATATTAGAGCAAAACTGTTGTCAAGCAGTCTCTGTAGAACGATCGGCCGTGAGACAGACCAAGCGGTCGACCGGCTACAAGAGCTGCGTGAATGTTTTGTGCATGACACCTCAATCTAAATCCAAATAAATTATTATAAAATCCACAAAAATCAGTTCTTGATAATACAACTGATCAACAATAAGTATGATTAAAAACCAATAAATATTTCAAAATTTTAAACTTGTTTTTGAGATTTCAAACTCATTTTGAAATATAAACTCTTTTAAACAAGTTTTTATTAAACTTAAACTTTTGATTAACAATTCAACTTTTATGTCAAGTTATTCTAAATACGAAAACAAGTTATTCAAACTCTTTAGAGGCTCTAATGTGTATGAACAAACTCCATTACAAATTTCAAAATATAAATCTTGTTTTTGAGATTTTCTTCTCATAAAATCAACTTTTGATAAAATCAAAACTTAAACTCATCAAAATAAGTCTCTTTAATCAAATTGAGCTCAAATATGTATGGATAGACTCCAATACGTGTTTCAAACAATAAAATTTATTTCTTTGAAATATAACTCTATAAAACTCAATTTTGATTCTAAATAAACTAAACTCACAAACAAACCATAAATCTCACTTTTAATGAAATTTAAAGTGAAAATTCAATTAAACTAATATCAAAATCTTTTGTGTGTATGTGAACTTGAGCAATCAAATCAAATCTAAACTTTACAAAATTTTTAAACACTTACAACTTTTTTACAAATCTTCTTCTTAATTTTGATCTTTTTCTTTATCTTGACTCGATTCAAACTTAATTCCTTTGAGCTTGACTATTTCTTGAGTGTTAGATGTGATCCTTATGCTTGAGCTCTTGAATCAATATTGTTGGCCCAGAGGCTCTTCACTCTAGTTTTGATGATGATTAACTCATGTAGTTATAGTTTACTAATAATCTTGTGTTTATATAGTTTCAGTTATTGACCAAGATATTAATAGGTGATTAGCTTCAACAAAGGAGTTTTGAGAGCTAACACGTGTTGATTCAAGAGCTCACGCATTAAGGTCGCATCTAGCACTCAGTTGGAGTCAAGCTCTTTGATCGTGTTTGCATCGAGTCGGCTTGGAGACAAGAAGACTTCAGTTTGTGTTTAATTTAGTTTGTTTAGATCTTGTGTAAAGATAGATAATGTTGATATGCTCAAGTTCACATACACACACAAGTTTATTGGTTCTGATTTTTTGTTTAACAGATTTTGGATTTCATGTCAAAAACATAGATAGATATCTTATATGTGTATTAGATTTATCCATACACTCTATGTTTCAAATATAGTTTCAATATCATGTTTTTGTATCAATATGAGTTTTGGAGAAAAACGTTTTCCATTTCAAAATTTAGTTTATGGAAAATACGATTTTTGTTTAAAGGCCAAATTTCAATATCATAAAAATGGTTCAAATAGTTTGTAATATGTGTTGATTTTTTATCACACATGTTGGTATTCAAAGATCTTATAAGAACTTAGTTTTATAGAATTTATGTGTTTTTATGGGATTTAATTGAAATTAAAAAGACAAGTTTTCAATGCCCAAATCCTAGCCAGACCACACTGGCGGTCGACCGGACAGTCGACTGGACCAGT